>VWZT01012665.1:133393-151617 GCA_013397055.1 Pachycephala philippinensis | reverse complement strand
CGGGCCCGGGTGCCCTGCCCCGCTCTCCGCAGAGCCGCCTCGCTCCGCGGGCATCCCCGGGCACGGGCATCTCCCCGGGCGGGAGCCCGGGCCGGGGGCCGTCGCCTTCCCGCAGAGCGGGGCCGGCCGGCGGCGCCTCGCCTTCCGCTCTTGCAAAGCTTTCCGGGCTGTGTGGGCTTCGAAAGGACGTGTGATGCCCTAAACTGTCAAGAAACAGCGTAGTCGTGGGTTTTGGGTTTGTTTTTTTCTTTTTTTAATTTACAAATGGCGGAATGTTAGAACTCCACTTTCGCGGCTAGGCTGCAATGAAAACCTTGCTTATTTTCAAACCCATTTGTTCAATGGGTTTGAAAATAAGTAAGAAGTGAGAAAATTGCATGTCCTGTGACCTCTGTTTCAGTAATGCGCTGCTACACGCTGCTGTGAAATTCTGCGAACTTATTTATTCAGGGTTATTTATCCGGCCCTTGATGCAATTAGTGGAGCTGTGATTTGCAGCTTTCGGCATACTTCCTCCATTGCCATTGTCAGAAATCTAGGGAAGTGAATCAGGGCTCCCAAATGCCCAAAGTTGTGTAGGTCAAAAGTTCGTGTGCTGATGCTGTAACTAACTGCAGTGTTCATTTCCTACTCAACGAAGCGCTATGCCTACTCAATGAAGCATTTTCAGACTTTCTGGTTTCACAGCTAGCACTTTGGTTTTCATCCGGCTAAGTAAAAGAATATCCTATTAAAATATCATATGGCTTATGCAACAGCCACCAGCTCCCACAAGCCAAGACTGAATAGGTCTGTCGGTAAATATTCTCACCTTCTCTTTGGTACAATTGTGCAGCAGACAGGGGGTTGCTTGGAATCGTAACTCTGTCTGGCTCTTCTGGGTCTGCCTTCACAAGTGATTGCAGGCCATAACTGCAGGCAATTCCCTGTCTTGATACTCTCTTACCTTTTACTGCAATGTGTGTTTTATTTTACTTCATAAAGGAGGATGAATTATAAGGTCCTTTCAGTATCCTTTCCTACAGCTCTGCATCTGGTGCCCTGCCTGCATTTATACCTAATGCTGTCATTTATGGCTGAGGAGTCAGTTCCCTTACAGATTTCCTGAGGGGCCTATGAGTGCACAAAGAGATAGCTGAGCGGCGATCCCTAATTGTTAGTTGACTGCAATAGTCCATGGTTCTGCTGCCTTACATTAACTTTTGCCCTCCAGCATTCTTCTCCCTCCTTGATGAATGTAGGAAACCTGAGGAAAGTTTTGTTTTCAGTTATTCCTGTTACTTTGGTACCTGGATCCAGGACCATCTGAGCAGTGGATTGTGTATGTGACAAAGTAGTCACTCAGCTGAACAGTTCAGTTATCAGCAAAGTAAAGGCTACTGGAACACCTTCTCTTTAGTATTATTGACTTTTAGTCCCTGTATTTTATTTAGTAATGATTTATTCTGATTATACAGGTTACCCTTTCCCTACTGCTCCTCCTGTGGACCCGTTTGCAAAAATCAGAGTGGATGACTGTGGAAAAACCAAGGGATGCTTCAGGTCAGTCTGAGATCAGAGTGCAGATACCTTTATGTTTGCAGATGCTGACTGATGATATTGGAGACTTTGGTTACTGTTTTATAGTCATTTTAATAAATGTTTGTTATTTAAGAACATACTTTGTAGTACAAGCTATATTATTTGAGGACACTAGTTTATTTAAGAATACATGTCATAGTTACGGACCTATAATTCTTTCACATTTCTTGTATTTTCATGAAGCACTTAAGAAACCAGAGCAAGGAAGGTCAACAGAGTAATACTGTGTGTAATTGTTTACTGTACTGTTTGAATACTATACATTCTTACACAATTACAAACAATTAATGCTACTTGATGTGCAGCAAAATACTGCCATTATACCAAAATACATTATTTTAGTTTTTTTCTAGCAAAACCTTAATTAAGTTGCATAGCAGGAAATTTCAAGGAAAAAGTTATGTATATTTCCAATTCCATTTAGGTATGGTAAACCTGGATGCAATGCAGAGACTTGTGACTACTTCCTAAGCTACCGTAGAATAGGAGCTGATGTTGAATTTGAATTGAGTGCCGACACAGATGGCTGGGTGGCAGTGGGGTTTTCCTCAGACAAGAAAATGGTAAGATATGTACAGTTCTTCCTGTTGGCAATATATACACTTTCACATTCTAGGATATAAATGGTTTATATATATTTGTATATTTCATCGTTGAGAAACAGAGCATATAAGGTAAAACTGACTTGCTGAAAACAAAGCACCATTCAGTATCCCCCCTGGGAGCACTGCCTCACAGAAAACTGCTTCATCCTTCCTAACATCTCCTTTCCCTTCTTCTCTGAGAACTACAACAGTATTTCAGTTCAGCTCTGAATGTTTGAATGTCACTAGCTTTTTGCCTTTTTATTAGAAAAGCCCTCAGGGATAAGCCAATTCACATGGAAATGTCCTGTTGCGCTTTATGTCAGTGTAACTTGGGCAAAAGGCACATCATAAACTGAATAGCAAATGATTTTATTCTTCAGTAAATCAGCTGACTTTCAGCAATATAAATTTTTATTTCATTGTTTAACTTAGGAAATTTTTGTGTTTCTTTCATACCTATGTGTTGTTCCAGGGAAGCCACAAATGTGTGAGAAAATGATTCCTGCTAATTTAAACATATATACTCTAGAAAGCAGTCTTGTTAAAATTTCTTCTCTCTTTTCTGAATTTTTATTTGGTTTGGTTTTATGCTTATTCCTGTACTTACTTTTTCATTCAAAAGCTCCACTTTTCAATGAGTTTCAATGAGCAAAACAGAAGCATGTAATATATGGACTTTAAAAAACTTGGGCAATAGGTGACTTATGCAGAGATGTTTTGTCTGTGATCCTGGTAAAATGTTTAGGATTAAAATGCAGTTTATAATATAGGTGTTCGTGTACAGAAACACTCCTGAGTATATAAAACAATACTGGGCCTATGTCCTAAATCACAAGTCAAAGAAAGGACTGTTTCTTGTAATGTTGAAAATAGCAGTATGAAAAAATACAGCAATTAGACGTCCTGGCCTAGGACCTACAAAAAATGATTTGGAAGACTTGCACTGACTCAACAGCATTTTTACCAGATCAAAATGAAAAATAGAAAGAAAATGTGAGGACAGGTGCTTCTCAGTCATTACTACATGTGTTTTAATATGACTCTGTAAATAAGCACAATGAAGATAGAAGGTTTTTGTGTCATAAAGAACAGTTCACGTCACAAGAAACAGTTTGTGGTTTTGATGTAAAGAACAGCTTTACAGCCAAACTTTGGGAAGAATTTAGAAGCCTGGCAATGCAAGTACTCAACGGAGTTTTCAAAGAAGCTCAGCACCTTTAAGTATTTGTCCCCAAGCTATCAGGTTGTGTTACCAGTTTGTAACCCTGAGGTACCTGCAGTGGACTCCTCCTCTCATCAGCCACTTGAAAAGCAGGCATTACCTTTTGTTCCAGGCACAGCAAGCTGCAGGTTAAGTCTGAGCTACTGGTAAAAAGAATAAAAGAAGTGTAAAGTAAAAGGTTTTGCTTCTGAATTTGCTCTGCAAATCATGTAATGCTCATAAGTCAGCTGGGCTAAACCAGCCAGCATCTCTCTTCCTCTCTGGCTCCCCTACTGATTCCATCTTTTTCATAACTTCCAGGATGTTTTGGTGTCCTGGGATGCACAGGCTTTGATGGTAAAATGGCTCTGAGTCAAAACAGCTTAACTGTGAGAAATGGGCTGTGCTTTGGAGGCCCTAATCAAAATGGTGTGGCCTGGATAGCTTCAGAAGTTAAGGAAAAAAACTACTTTGTGTCCTCAATAGACTTTTTTAAAGTCCTGTGACCTATTTCTTTGTCTAAAATAACATTATGCTTTTCCACTTGCAGGCTTTTGTGCCTTGGCAGGATTTTGTAATGTCATTCTGTTAACTGAGATTCAAAATGGTTTTTTCTTTCTTTTTTAGTTTTTTTCTTCAGTGTAAAAACAGCTTTATTTCTGCCTTTTTGTACTTAAGAATGAGGGATTTGTGCTTAGATATATAAAAGTTAACTTGGAAAATAAGTTATGGAGAGCAATGATCGTCTCAAGACAGAGGCTGGAAAGGTTGTCTGCAGCAGCATCAAAGTGCAGAAACTGTTGAAGCATGTGTTTTATCTAGTTGTCCCCTCTTTCCCCTCACTTTTGGCACATCTTTTACAAATGCACATTGCAATATTTCCACAGTGCTGAAATACACCCTTTTTCTCTCTTTTCCCTATAACAAAGAACTGAGGGATGATCACACTAGCAAGCATCACGTCTATCATCAGTATGGCATATCAGAAAGATGAGTATGGGAGGAGCAGGGCCTGTGTTTAACACAATGCTGATAGCTGTGGCACTCATCCAGCTTGGATAGTGTTTTAATGGCTCTTGGTGCTAAGGCTTCTATGAGATAGCACTCCTGAAGTTAATGCTCATCCCTGAGTGATACAGAGCTCTACCTCTTTGTCAGTCACCTTGAGTAACTGTTCCAGCAACTGCTTTGGTATTTCAATGAATGACCTCTACAAATAAGTGTCTCCTCCTTCCTTCTGTCTGTTGGTTCTTTGGTGGCTGTTTAGGCTAAGTGAAGAAGCACATACTGATTACGTTTTTTCTTGTATCTTATGGTATACTGTATTCTGTTATTACATGCTGAACATTTCTTCTAAGAGATAAAAGAGGTATGAGAAGTGATGTTCCCTTAAGTGAACATGAGAAGAGATTAGAAAAGACATACTGTAATTGATGCTATTATTTTCTAATATGTAGTAGATTTATTTCCTCAGTCTCACTAAAGTGTATTGGTTTTCTGTCCATGATTTGATGCAGTGGATTTTGTACACATCAGGGATTCAAGGCTGCCACATTTTATGAAGCGGTATCCCAGAACTTCACAAATAACAAAAGAAAACGGCCTTCCACAGATCAATTAATTATGTGATATCAGAGTGATATCATATCCTACAAATATATGTTAAGTAAATAACTCTTAGAAAGAGCCAAAAGAGAATTCAGAGATAGTAAGGGTAGGTAACTATTGGTACCCACTTATGTGTTTTTCAATCTTATTGAAGACACCTGGTTAGGGGAACAAATATTTGTGTATATATAACTTAGAGGGAAGGAGTGTCCCAGGTCTTGATCATTTTTGAATTAAAATTACATACATAAATGAGGAAGTGTTTTATGACACTTTTGTTTTCCGTCATCCAATTTTTTTTTTACCTTGTAGGGAGGAGACGATGTCATGGCTTGTGTTCATGATGATAATGGAAGAGTCCGAATACACCACTTCTATAATGTTGGTCAGTGGGCTAAAGAAATCCAGAGAAATCCTGCAAGAGATGAGGAAGGGGTTTTTGAAAACAATCGTGTAACGTGTCGATTCAAGCGTCCTGTGTACGTTCCTCGAGAAGAAACCATCGTAGATTTGCACTTGAGTTGGTACTACCTGTTTGCTTGGGGTCCAGCAATCCAGGGTAAGTTGATCTCTGTTACCAACAGAACTGATGTGCCAAGACTGATAAATGTCTTTCAATAACGTGATTCTTACTAGACACGCCCTGCCCGCCCCCCCTTTTTTTTAATGACCTAAAATTCTGGCAGCATGAGGCTTAAAAATGGATAAAAAGAAAGACAGGAGTCCAACATGTCTTGTTTTCTTGGCTATATTATACCTACTATCCCCACTTCCCAAAGCCGAATTTAGAAGAACTTCCTAACTAGAAGTTCTTAATTGCTTTGAAGGATGTTTGTTGTTTACTTGAATTTCATTTGTTTTGTTCAGAAATCTAATTTCAGAAAGCGAAGAAATGAGCCTACTCCCTGACAGTCTAATATGGCATGCTTCTGTAGGTTTGAAAATTACCTGTCTGCCTACTTGTTTCTTTGGTAGAGTTACAGAAGAAATTGCATCTGACGTTATTTCTTTCTGTCCTTACCTGCTAAAGGTTCTATAACTCGTCACGATATAGACTCTCCACCCGTGTCAGAGCGCGTTGTCAGTATTTACAAGTACGAAGATATTTTCATGCCTTCGGCTGCCTATCAGACCTTCTCTTCTCCATTCTGCTTGCTCCTCATTGTTGCACTGACCTTCTATTTATTGATGGGAACCCCATGACCAATGGAAAATAGCAAGAATTTGGCAGTGGAAGTTTCTCAGGATGGACGGCTAAATGGATGGACAGTTCATTTTTCTATTGGAATTTATATCACATCACCATCCTCATCTAGCTGCTTTTGAACATAGTTAGCTTCTCAGAAGAGTGAAGTAACCGTCTCCTTTGACTGGCAGAGTGGTGACAAATCATTTAAGAATAACCAGTGAACACATAGGAGAATATTTTCAGTGTTGTGATTACTTGCTTAAAGAAAATGAGACTTTTGTAAAATCTGTGTGTGTGTGTGTGTGTGTTTGGGAGGGGTGCCTGTATGTGTGTTCAGGTGAATTTAGTGATGGACATCTTATCAAATAACAAAATTACCTTCCAAATTGCTTCAAAAAAGCAAATTTGGGAAAACACTGTAATGCTGTTTGGTACTTCTAGAGCAGAGAGCACAACTCCAAGTGCAGTTTCTGGTCTTACGATCTGGATACCAACACAGCAGTATTAAAGTAGTGGACAGTTCTCCCAATTTCTTTTTTTTTTAAATGTATTTATCAAAGTGTACTTGCTGTGGTACTTTCCAAAACTAAACTTGAATATTCAAGCATTAGCATGATTTTTTTTCAACAGAAAGAGGTGATGAATGTCTTTATTGTGTTTCAATAGCCTTTTTGAAAGAAATGGCTACTTCTTTTAAGAGTGAGATATAAAGTAATTTAAACAAGGGGAAGGGAGAATACCGCAATATAAATTCTCCATACATAGGAAAACCAGGTGTAAAGCATGCAGAATATAAAAGTTCCCAACAAGCCATAGGATGTCCTCCTAATAGATTAAATCAATTTTTCTCTTTTTATGAAAAAAACAGTAATTTTGCTGACATGTAAATATATTTTTAAGTAATTGTGCAGTAGTATGAAGTAATCTCTTTTTCTGTGTTGTATGCCACTATATCCTGTTCATGTTAAAGGTGACTGTGGGCAGCTGGTGTTATCTTACAAAGAAATATAAATGAGATTATTTGTAAGGAAAGACAGGGATTAATAAGAACAGCAGTATCTTTCGTTCATCAAACCACTGCTAAAATATAGGTATTGTGGAAAAAGATGAGCTAAAAAGGAAACACATTAGCTGTTTTTATCACCAATAAATAGTAGAAGAGGAACGCTAAATGTTACAGAGATGAAAAGTGTCAAAATGCATTTATGAGCCACAGAATATTATAAAAACGTTGAGTGGAGAATTTCTGTTCTTCACATAATAGGAAGCATATAACACGTTTACATGCAGCAGTCAAATGTGCTTAGGTAAGGTTACTCATTCACTTTCCAACTTACACTAAAATTCTACTTAAGTAGAATTAAAATCTAAATAGTGCCAAAGTTTTATCTAATGTGGTACACTTGAGGACTCTCTAACATAGACTCTGGTAAAGTATTTGTAATGCAACTCCTTTGTATTCTCATTGCTGCATGGAGTATAAAATGGTTAACTAGCTTGGCTGGGTTTGCATCGTTAGTCACAGATTGATGTTTGTAGACTAAGTTTTTTAGGCTCAGAATTCTTCAAACCTATGCTTAAGGTATATGAATTAGATTGAAGATGACCTTATCTTCATAGCAAACACTTTATCGCTATTTCAAAAGAAAGATTGATTAATATTTCATATTTTCATTGATGTCTTTAAGGATTTGTTCACTTAAAATTACTGGACTAGGGGAGAGGGAAGAGAAATTCAGAACGAAGTGAACTTTAAAAGTGCATACAGTAGCTTTATTTAGTATAAAATACTTCTCTCAGGTTGGTTTACTTACTCATCACCTGATCAAGTAGGGACCACCTAATAAGGTCTGCTTTGGCCCACAACAGCTGTGTAATTTAGCCTTAAGATTGGCTGGAGCAGATAAGCAGAAGCCTGGATAATGAGCTTTACTTTCAGCAAACAGGTGAAGTGAAGAAATCATTAGGGTAAATTCTTTCTCCTTTGTGCTAATTTGTAGGCAGCTGAGATGGTGCGGTTCTTTCTCAGAGCCTGAGGGTTGCTTTAGTTTATGGCTTGGTATTTACTGTTCCAGCCATTTACCTGATTACCCACTAAAGGGCTAATTTAATAATTTAAAGGTACTGAACTAGGATAGAAACCCAGTTTGGCTCCTCTTTTCTTCTTTAATAGAGCTCTGGATTTATGGACCTGAGCACACAAGTATGTTATAGATGACAATAATAATATCAAGATAAAATTGTGTGACAGCTGTCAATCTGCTTTCTACATATATGGAGTCAGGTGTGTTTAAAATTCAGGATTTAAGGCAAGAGCAAAGTGTTTTGCAGTATTTTTTTATTCCTTTTTCAGATTACTTGTCAGTGTGCTGTGTTTTTGTCATCATATTTTTTCTCTTGTTGAAGCACAGCAGAAATGTGCACTTTTAAAAAAACTTTCACCTAAGCTTCACAGTACTTAATTAGCTTAATAAAGTGTTTCTAATCAAAAGGGAGGAAATAAAAGGCCACAGGAAGCAGCAAAACAATCTATTATCTGGCATTTAAATGGATGGTTGAGTTTAGCACCGAGTTTATCTAAGAGTTCCTCTTCACAGTGGGAAAATCAGGACAATGGAATTCAAGTGGACAAACAAAGAAGGTATGAGTATCTAGAAATTGCTGGTTGGGATGAAATCTGAGGAGAAAAATGTCATTAGGGAAACGTGGTATGTAAGTTTGTATGATACTTGGCAAGTCTGAACATTTGAGTGGGCACAGTAACTTGTCATGGAGGGTATTTTGGTTTTCACATGTTTTGTGTTTGTTTTTTTTTTTATTTTTAATATTGGAAAGTAGGATTTATCCCTGTTATACAAAGTTACTATAAAGTAACAGTCTTCAAAGTAATTTTTAAGTGATTATGGCATTTCAAATATTTTCTGTTTTATTTTTTTTTCTAATTGACTGGTGCCAGCAGAAACTAGAAGAAAAGGCCTTCTTTGGAAAAGGAGGCAGATGTTTCCCTCTCCAAATAATTTTTTGTTTCTCTAGTGTGATTATGACCAAACTGTTAAAGAACACATTTCCACAGTTCTCTAAGAATTGCTTGCTGCATAGTGACTTAATACAGAGGCATAGAGTTTAGAGAGGGCATATTTAGAGTATGGTGTTGTTTGAAAATTTGACTGTGATTATTAATTAGATTTTTTTTTGCATAATTCTTTTTTTTTATTGCTGGTATCAAATAAGTGTGTATTTTTAGGTATAGGTGAGATGCTAATTGATTTCCCCCCTCAAAAAAAAAAGCACCTAGCTGATTTGATAATGTCATTGAATACAGGGTGATGCTGTCTTCTATTATTATAAGGGAAATATTCTGGTTTTGAAAGAGAACATATTGATGAGAAAAGTTTGAACTCCCTCTGTGGCCTTCTTGTCCATCTTGACTGGTTTTGCAATACTTGGATAGCAAGAAAATAAACACTTGTGGCCTCCTTAATCTGAAGAAACCCCCAGTTTGGGTTAAATGATGTTAAAGCTGTGTTTGGCACTGACTTTCCCAATGTTCAACACAGGGATTAGAGAATGACTGGGGTGGTGTACCTCAGCATGCCACTCAGGCAGTGGTCTTGAAGTTCACATCCTGGGTCTGAACCAAAAAAAGGGCCCTGCAACTGCCTCCAGGTACTAAATATCTACGCAGTTATGTCTCAGTTACTGCTGTAACTCATGTAACTGCTAGAAGTTCAAGGGAAGACACAGGTCTTCCTTTTTTTTTTGTCTTCTCCTTACTTTCTTATCCCTCCAATGCATCAGACATTTACAAAAAAGAAAGTTATTCTTGTTTTACAGAGTAAACACTCTGGCCTTTCAGGTGTTTTCTGGGTCTATTGGAAGTTTGTACTCTAGAGGCAGAATTAAAGTTTATATGCAAACTATGTACCTTTAGTAGCATTTAAGTGGCATTTTGTGACTTTGTGGTTTCATTGGTTTGCCACACTGTTGTGTAGCAGGTGTACTTCCCCCCACCCTCCTCTTGTTTTAACATCTCAAATAATTTCCCCAAAGTAAAGTATTTGATAATAGCTTTATAAGAAGGAAATACATATTTCAGACAATTACAAAAGGTCTAACATCAGAGGTAACTATTGTGTTAGTGTTTTATACAAAATATGACTTTGCATAGAGCCTTAAATTTATGATAAAATCAGAAATACATTTAAATATTACAGTGTTTCTGTGCATCAGGGAGTTGTGGATGTGCATAGCTTACGTGAATTGGTATGTCCCTTTCAACCCTGACTCCACAGCATGTAATGAAACTGGCAGAGCAGTTTGCTTGAATGCTGCACAGTGAGGCATTGGTGACTCCAGACAGTTTGGAACAGAAGACTGGAGAGACTGGTATTAAGGACAAATGACAAGGAAGGGCTAATGGTTTTGGCATACTTCTATTTTTGTATAAGTTTACATGTGGCAGTGCCCGTCTGGCACCCTTTATCCAAGCAAATATTACTTGATGTCATGGCAAGGGAGTCTGACTTGAATGAGATTTTGGCTTTTAGGCAGGTCCCAGCTGTGTAAGGGCTGATAGGGGCAACAGGTCAGACTATGCCACGAGGGTCTCTGCTGTCAAGCCTCAAGGTAGGAGCTGGAGGCTTGATCTGGCCTTCAGAGGTACAAAAACCCACGCAGACCCCAGAGGCAGCAGTGGCAGTCGGCTGCAGCAGGGAGCTCCTGCTCAGTTTGTAGAATGGCCAGTGAGCAGGTGCTCCCTGCTGAGTATCAAAGGATGGGGGCTCTAAATCTTACCTTAACAGCTTTGTACATTGGCTCCTCTAATTAAAATTTCATTATCAGTATTTCTGTAGCAGTGTGTTTGGGCAGCTCTCCCTCAACCCGCCCAGCATAGCTGTGGCTCTAACTGGAAGATTTTAAAGAAAATGTCAAGTCCCCGTGTACAAAAACTAATAAAAAATAAATTTTTTTTTTTAACCATATGCCAGCTTTTTACAGTTTTTTTTCTTATCTATTTATTTATATGCAATTTGTATGTTGAGGTATTTAATTTTTGCAAATGCAGAGTAAGATCTAGATAAGCCTTCCTTTTCTAAACATTTTTTATTAATATGAAATAATCACTTTGGTAACATTTTTTTTTCTATTTTCACAGTAGGTTTGATAAAAATATATATGCTTAAACATGGTTATTTAACTTACCTAATTTGGGCTCAGATAGTGAGGCAAAAGCAGTGCAATTTTGAAATGTCAGAGAGGATGTGTGCAGCTTGTGGAGTTGATAGGTGTGAAAATGAAGACTTAAAAGACATTACTTGCTTTGAAAATCTGTATTACGACTTGGCAACAGCAATGAATCTGCTATAAAGAAAGGGGCAGATTTTTTTTCCTTGGATTACTAAGTATTTTGAATAGCAGTCATAGATTTAGAGACTATCTCAGGTTGGCAGGGACCCAAAAGGATTGTAGAGCCCAACAAACGCCCTGCTCCTCACAGGACTGCCTGAAACTGACCCATACGACTGAGAGCACCATCCAGGTGCTCCCTGAACTTCCTGCAGAGCCTGTTCCCGGGACCAGCCACCCTCTCAAAGAACCTTTTCCTAAGGTCCCATCTGAACTTCCCCTGACACAGTTCCATAGGCATTCACAACTGTTGTTTTTGCCCTCTTCCTCTGTTTCTTATCAAAGTAGGAATGTTCTTCCAAACCAATGTGAGGTTGGAATAAGTGCAGGACTTCACAACCTGTATCTTGGAACAGCTGCTGCTCCACATAGGCTCGTTCTGATCTGCAATTAGAGGCTATTTAGGAATGTCCTTGCAAGATGAACTTTTATGTGGCATTCTTAAGAAATTTTCTGTAAAGGTGTTGTACTCTTTGTAGACTAGAGCATTACACAATTACCAGTACTTTTCTGAGCTGTTTCTAAATGATTCTTAAATTCATATTTGCGTTTTTAAAGAAGTAATTGGATTTTTCAGAAGTGCTGAGCAGCTGCAAATCTTTTATGGCTCCAATGCTTACTCAGGGAAGAGAACATTTTATGGTAACTAGTGATTTAGCTTCATATCTCTCTCTTAGTTTTGATGTCATTCAGTTCCATTTCCTAAGGTGGTATTGATAGAAGACTAAATAAATGAAAAATTCACTTAGGTTTTGTGCCAAGGAATAAAAATATTCCTGCTGATTTTTCACAACAGTGATCTGTAAGGTTTAGATAAATGAAAAATATTCTTCACAGAATTAATGTTTAGGCAACGTAATTTTGCTGAAGATATTTGTGTGTGCATGTAAAGTCTGAGAATTATACAAGATTATACAAGAGAATCTAAAAACAAAAGGCTAGATTCTGCTCTGGAGACAAGACAAAACACAGAACCCTACATGTTCCCTGGCTGCTAGCTGAGTTTGGGGAGACAGAATGATCCAGGAAAATATATATAAACCTGAGGTACTACCTGTGTGAGGATTATGTTTGCAGTTCTTAGACATACACCTTCTTTCACTTTCTTCAGTACAAAAATTAGCCTTACAGTCTTAGACTTACTACAGTGTTATTTTCATTTTTTTCTCCAAACAAGCTGAAACAAGGATAAGTTCAATACAAAAGACAAAAGAATGTTGTCATATAGAGTATTAGGGTAATAGGAAAGGAAGCACAGGTGCCAGAGTTAAACCTAGGAGGAAAAAACCCAACTTGTTATTTAACTCCAGAATATGGTGTGTGCTTCTGAAATACTTGACTGCTCACGTATAAAGCAATGGGTTCTTTTTCAGTATTTTACCTTTGGTGATATGTAACGAATGATAAATATTGAAATATAAAAAAACTACCACAATAGGTTTTTTAAAGCTGGAATTACCATTCAAGTCTTGACAAAGTGATTCAAAGATGAAATTCCAAACCTATTAACTCATTAGAAAAATGAAATTGTGGGACCTTGACATTCATGTGTGATGTCCCCAGCCTTTATTTAGGCAGTTATATTTTATTAGCATATTGAGTTCTGTTTAGGTTAAAACAAACGCCTAGTATGCCTTGGTATTTCTGATTTATATATGCTGAGGTGTGGTTTGCTTTAACCTCTTCGCAAATAAGCAGGCTGTCATAACCATGTGAACTCTTGCCACTTGTTTCGTATTACATGAAGTGTAATGGTTGAACCTGAAATGTCATCTCTACCTTTGACTTGTTCAGCGTTCTCAAGATTAATATACAGATAAAACATACAAATAAGCAACTTGTAACTATAGTGTTAAGTGGTGTTCTGCATTCTTTATGCCAGGCTTCGTTCTGTGTGCCAATACCCAGCAGCCGTGTGAAGTCAATGAGCATTTGGTTGGGTAGGAGTGCAGAACGGGGGTTTTGTAGTCCAGAAGAATTTGCCAAACTTCTTTGTATTTATGCTCTAGTCTTTTCAGCAAAAATAACACTGGGTGAATAGATAATGAAATTACAGTGACCTACGGGACTACTTTACAATCAGTGCATGCCCTGAAGTATTGCTTTGTAACATCTGTTTTATACTAAATGTTGGTGTTCAAGTGAGCCTTGTTAGCTATTTGACAGTGACAGACAACAATATTTATAAAACTGTTGCAATAAATGCCTTTTTAGTCCAAGAAAATGTGTGGTATGGCATTTATAAAGGGGGAAAAAAGTCTCATGAGGTTAAGGAAGTCTCTGCTGCTGCCTGTGTTAATAATTAATTCCCATGCCATGGGCTTGAATTTATTAGCCTGACTAATTCCATTAAGTCAGTGAGGCTGGTCACAGTGGCAAATTAATGGACAGGAGAAAACCACCCTTTTTTTTTCACCATGCAAATCACAATGAAGCTGTAAGTAAATGTGATCATCTCTATTTTAGCCAAGTATTAACCCAGTTGTCCTTTGCTATAAGTATGTAGAATTCAGAGGTTCCTGCGGTGACCTCTATGCTGTGTTTTTGTAACCTATTTGATCAAGTTGCAATATTACAAATTTGGGTGTTCTTTATCTACTGTCATCACTGCCCTGTTCCTTGGCCAGAGTGGCTCCTGAAATAGCCAGAACAGGCTTTTGCAGAAAAGAAGAAAATGAAATTATATTAGAGATTGGCAACAGAGAGGAGGAAGTGCCACGATACTCAGCAAGCAAAAGCAGCTGTAGAAGTCTCTCAAACAGGGATGTTTCGATTTCTGAGATCTCTCAGGTTTGAGCAGGTATTTTATCTCCTTACTGGTGGACTGAGAAGAAGAATTGGCTCAGGGCAACAAGAAATGTATTGCTTTTACACCATGTGGTCTGTTTGTTGTGTTTGTAGTATTATTGCAAGCCTGTAGCTGCAGGCTGCAAGAAAGGATGGATCTTGTGAGTGTCAGCTACTTGTGCACGGTCCAAGCCATCGTGATCAGTAAAGGCATTACACACACCAAATACATTTAAATAGATTTAAATTATATTCTGTTTGTCTTGCACTATGCGACTGCTGACGGATCGGTGAGGAATTTGTCACAAACCTGATGAATCCAAAACATCCTTCTATTATTCAGATCTCTCTATACCCAGCTCTTGTTCTGTGCACACAGCTATCATGTGGGATAACCCTCCAAGATAATGCTCTGGATTTTGTCCATGCACAGGTCCTACTGGTGCTGTTTTGCATGCCTTTTCCAGTGACTCAACGTTTTTTTGTCGGTGCTATTGACTGCTCTGCCTTACAACCATGCATTTCATTCCCCTTGTTAAGTGAACAAGATTCACAGTCTTCTGCGTGAATCATTCAAGTGTAACTCTGTTGATAATTTTGTATACTTTAACTGAGATGTTGAACAAAGTTGTTTCTGCAATAAAGTCAGGCACTGCTATAATCACGGGGTACAATCGGACATGGTGCTCCCAAGGCTTGGTTTTCATTTTATTTTCACCAATATTTTGTAAATGACATTTAATTTGGAGCTTTCTCATCTTAGCAGTTGAGCTGCATAAAAGACTAATTGTTTTTGTAGCCCAAAATGCAAAGATATATGCAGGTGACCTAAAGATGCAAAGTTTTTATCTTAATGATTAACTTCAACGATAACATTTTTTTTTCTTTGCTCCTGCTACTAGTGAAACTACAGTAGTTTACACTGAGTATTTTTCATTGATCTGAAGATGGTATTACTTAGTCATTAAACTGAGGTGAATTAATGAAGTGAGATTAGCCTCAACTGAATGTTCACAAACGTTCAGTAACGCAGGTTAAAACAAAGTCTCTCATGCAGGGAGTTATTTCCTAAATACACAGGCCAGTGCTGACACCTTGTGGCTTTGTTCCTGACTTATTTCACGTGTTTATTTTAGGTGTAAATAATGATTAACTTGCAGCTGCTGGCATTGTCTATCTCCTCTCCTTTGTGGCCACCTCAATGCCCAGTATTTTGGTATCATGTATAAGACAGCTTGGAGCTTTGGTCTGTGCTGACTGCACATCGAGTGAATAAAGAGCTGGGGATGTCTCTGATCTCTTGAACAGGACTCAAAAGGTGTCAGTTCAGAGTACAAAATCATGGGTGCTAGTGCAGAAGCACACAGAAATTACAAGTTTCTATTTCACTAATTAATACCTGATTTAATACTCCCCTCTACATAGCAGAGCACCAAAGGCTGTCAATACTTACCACATGTACTGTTAGGTGCATACATATTTTCTCCACTGATGCAAAAGCATTCCTTTGCTGCCCTCTTCACCTTTGAAGAATTACTAATAAGAAAAATACAGTCAAAGAGACTGTTGTAGAAATTTCTGGCAGCATAGAAGCCTGAGGTGTGCTACTTATCTTTGACCATAAAAATGCCTAAATCACAATATATCAGTGCAATTTATACCTAAATGGGTATCTAATCTAAAATCTCTTACCATTTCAAATCTTAGACAAAACCAACTGTTAAGTTGCTATTTGAAATCTTTTGTGGAATTAAGCTTTAGAGGCTGGGGTGTGTCTTGTGAAGATCACACATCCTCCCTCAGCTGTCAAAGAGATTCAGAGATTGTTTTCTGATGTTTATGGGTCACATCCCTGTCCTTAAGTGTTCCTGTTGTGGTAAAACATGAATTAGAGATCTTTTCTTGCATTGTTGGGTTTTTTTCTCCCTTTCTAATATGTTTGGTTGTTTATAATGGACAGTAAAAAACATAATTGGAAAGGAAAGGCCTTATACAGTAGGGAACATATCCTTGGTTTATGTAAATCAATATTTATAGCTTTGCTCAAGTCGAAGAGGTGACAATAATTTCTGTTCCTGAAGAACACAGCTGACTGAGTCTGTTAAGAAAAATCAAAGGAGTAAGGATATGCCTATGAAGATTTGATTGGCTGGCATTTCTGTTTAGCTAACAGAAAGATTGGAACTCTCTGCTCTGCCCCTGGGTAAATCCTAATTGACACTTGCTAATTGAACTTTAATGCAATAAAGGTATTGTAATGAGCCATTAGAGTTTGGCTTCTGAACTAAAGAGAAAAGTTCAGGTAGCAATGCATTCTTGTTACCTATCTCAGCAGCCTGCCAGGAGGCAGATCTATCTGATCAAAGAGCTGTGAGTGACACTATCAGTTTAAGCTTCAATAACAGCTTCTCATATGGACAACTGCTTGTAATGCCTCATCACCATCAGGATCAAACAAAAGCGCCTGTAGGTTTGTAAGTGCTTTCACTGCATAAAATTAAAGCACTTTGTTGAACCTACACATGATCTATTGAGCAAAGGGGAAACAAGGAGCTGCAGGAGCTCAGAGGAACCTTTACATGTGTGAGCTTCTGTGTAACTGGCAGGAAAGGCTTTGCGGGGACAAGTCAGGACTGCAGTGCAAAACCTCAAAAACTGCCTTGGGGCCAGCCGCACCTACAGCTTCAGGATGTAACATAGTCACACGAAGTGTGTGGAAAAATCTCTACCTTTCACCCTTGGTATGATGATAGGGATAGGTCTCATCTAGCCATTGTCTTTGTATTGCTCTGCATTTGAAAGCTAGGTTAAGAGTAGGTGTATTCCCACTTTACAAATTAAAGACAATTGTGCTCAGGGTAATTTCAGCTTTTTAACATCTCCATCCTGCAAGAAATGCTCCACCAAAATCCTTGGGGACTCCAATCTAACATGAAGTTACATGAGGTTAAACTTGCACATAAATTCGAAAAAATACTGGAATTTGATTTTTTCCCTTTTTTAAAAAATATTTGTGCACTTTATATGTTCAATGGTATGTGACCTCTTTATTATGATGTAGAGGATATGCTCTATCTCCTTGAAAAGAAAAAGATCCCTCTGAGGGTTTAATGGCAGTATTACCCATAGGGTTGGGTTAAGCTGTGGAAGGAAGACTGAGTAGCACAGTGCCAGTACTAAGCTAGTTCAAATGTCATGGATTTCAGCCCTTGCAAAACTTGCTCAGACAACGTCTTATTTATTACAGATGCATTTAGACCACCTGTTAGCTGTTGCCCTCATGCCTGGACTCACCGGTCTGGTGCATGCCAGCTGCAGGAAATTAGCTCCTCTGTAGATTATTTGCAAATAGCATCTGATGTTACACAGCCTCATAAATGTCAGGTGTAAAAAACCAGACGGAACAACTACCTCTGCAGTGGGCCTGACTGCCAGTAAAAGAGCAGATGCTTCCTTGTTAAATAATTTGGTGCCAGAACATGTTCAGACAAGACAAAATTCTCCAGCTGGTCTAACCAGTCTTGCTCTCCCACCATGCAAGGACACTCCAAATCTCCGAATTTGTTCCGCTCGCCGAGACTAGAACAGCAGTAGGGAGAGGAGAGTGTTTAGCGAAGCAGGATGGGGCTGCACTTCTGGGATGGGGATGAGGTTGTGCCGCAAGCTGCTGGGCTCTTCCATGCTCCAGCCCTTGGCCGCCTTCTTCACAAGCGTCGCGAAGGGGCTGAGCAGCCTCGGCCCGCGCTCGGCGGTGACCGGGCGGGGTCAGGGTCCGGGACAGCCCCGCAGGTCCCGCCGGGGACAGGGAGCGCGGCCGCCGGCTCTCCCGGAGCAGAACTACATTTCCCAGCACGCTTGCCGGCCG
>VWZT01012665.1:74516-133178 GCA_013397055.1 Pachycephala philippinensis | reverse complement strand
TGCCGCTGGGCGGCCCGGGCGGGGCGGCGGGGATGTCGCTGCCGCGGCTGGAGAAGCCGATCAAGCAGGCCTTCTACAACACCGGGGCGCTGCTGTTTGCGGGGCTGTGCTGCGGCGCCGCCGTGCTCGTGTACTTCATCCTGGAAGCGTTCCTGCGGCCGCTGCTCTGGGCCGTGCTCTGCGGCACCTTCCTGCACCCCTTCAAGACCTCGCTGACGGCGCTGGGGCGGCGCTGGCTCGGCCGCCTGCACCGCTCCCGCACCCCGGTGCTGCTGGCCGCCCTCCTCCTGCCCATCTGCTTCGCCAACTACGGCGTGGAGGCGCTGGGCGAGCAGGT
The DNA here is from genome assembly GCA_013397055.1 of Pachycephala philippinensis. NCBI lineage: Eukaryota > Metazoa > Chordata > Aves > Passeriformes > Pachycephala > Pachycephala philippinensis. The sequence continues at coordinate 132,841 of VWZT01012665.1, read as the reverse complement.
GCTGCGGCGGCGGCGGCTCCTGCTGCTGCTGGGCGCCGGCGGGCCGCTGCTCTACGGGCTCTACTGCCTGGGCAGCTCCCTGGGCGTGCAGGTGCTGCTGGCACAGGCCGCCCGCATCATCTGCCAGGGGCTCGACTACTTCAGCAGCCAGTGGGTGAGTGACTGAGTGAGTGTGTGTCGGTGTTCCGCGGCCGCGCTTTAGTCATGCCCCGCTTCTGGAGATGCTCTTAAGTCAGGAGTGATTCGGTTGAGTTCTTGTGCAAACACGAGGCTTGTTGAGCTCTGTGGTGTGTATTAAAGTGTTGTGAAATAGCAGCACAGCTCCACAAGTGACCCGGGGTGGGGGAAGGCACCTTAAGGCTTGTTTCTCAGTGTACTGTTTCTTTTTCTTTTTAGAGTATCAAACAGTGCAAAGTCAATTTGAACGTTAAAAAGTAAAGCTGTTTAACTTATAAATGTTACTGATGGTAACAAAGCCTGGGGAGACTACTTTTGCCTGTGTTCTGTTCAGTAGGTAGGATAATTAAAACTTCTGTCAGAATTCTTTTACACTTCGTTAGTCGTAATTGAAAATACAAAAAGTACTACATGTAAGAAACAAATGGGTATGCGGAAGATCAGAAGATCGGTAAGTTGTACTCTTGTTAAATACTGATGTACAGCTGGCATACTCAGATCTCTTAGTGTGAAAGGCTTTTTGAAAGCTCTTTTTTTAAACAAACGAAGTACGCCCTTTCCCTGGGTAACAGTATTCCTGAATGGACTGACAGAATATTTTGACACACTGCCTCTAGCGTGAATAGAATAGACAGGAGAATGTGTTTAGTCTCTTGAAAGTAAACACTGGAGGAGGAGATTTTCGTGACTTTATTTGGTGCTGGAAGATGTCAGAGGGCATGTGTTTCTGGTCTGTTTTGTCCTCAGAAGTGTAATTAGGACTGAGTAGACAGAGATACATTCTCACTTTATAACGAGGCAAGATACTACCATGTTTACTTTCAGCTGAGTAGTGGCAGAACTAAAGCATGACCTGGTACTGGTGGGAAGCTCTGACTTGTTGCCACACAATTTACTTGATAAGCTTAAGATTTTCTTTTGCACTGACCTCTCTGCTTTATTTTTAACAAACCGATGATATTGTTACACTAACTGACCTGGCTAAGTCCAGGCTTTTATTAAAACTTTGTTAATTAAGCCATGCTTACACTGCGTACTGAAGGAAGCTGCACTTTCTTAAGCTCATAGCTATGGTTGTAATGCACTGCTGGATGTCTGTGCATGCTTAGTGCAACTTTGTTTAGCAGTCTCTGATCCTTCTGGTTGGCACTGGTGTTTCTGATTTAACTCTTATGTTCACTGAACTGCTGTAAGATTTTAACTGCACAAAAGACAGTAAGCTCCCAGAACTCTTCAGACTTGAGTTCTTGGGAAGATTTTGGGTCTGTGTCAAGGTAACTGATCATAGACTTCCTTAAGCAAACCAGTTGCTTTATAAGCAAGCTGTGTGTCTCTCTTTCTGGGGCCTTACAGGAGAAAAAAACTGTGGGCTTTGCTTTGTAAATAACTCCAACTCGGTCTGGCATCATCTGTGCACTTTGCAGTGTTTTCCTAGTCCAGTTTTTTTAATTTTGCAGTTACTTGATGCCTATTATCTCAGAGCTGTAGCAGCATAATTTAATTTTATCCGTGTTGCTGAGGAGCCCTGAGCTGGATCAGTTAATAGTGTCAGCTTTAACTTCAGTTAAGCACTTTAAAGCCCTTTAATTGCCATGTTATATTGCAGGACTGTTTGCATGCATGCGTTCTGCTTGTTAGCTGCACGGGAATTTTGGATATTACGGGTCGGTTTCTCCATTGTACTGTTCTTCTGTGGGCTCTGAATCCTCCACGGTTCCTTCTGTATGCATGATTGTCTACTCCCTTTCTGATTCCCTCTGCTGTGCTGGGGAAGTGAGTGGATGCCTATCGTTAGAATTATGGGAATCTGGAATACTAATTTGGTATTCTGTAACTAAAGGTATTTTTATGATACGTACTAGGCCATGATACTGAGACAGAAATTCTTCTCTTAAGGTCCAGAAAAAAAGAAAGTTCTTCAGATGCAGCAATTGCATGTGACAATGACATGGTAAGGTGTATCTTGGCACCAGTAGGTTAAAGAGCTTTCTTGTCCTGCTGTCCTCAAATTTGGCAAAGCCATTCATGGTGTTGATGCATGAAGATTCAGAAGTGCCTGTGTTCCTGTCCAAGGTTCTTAAGTCACACTTGCAGTTCAGGAATTTGCAACCCCAGGTACCTCCATCACTGGATTGTTTGATAGCTGATTGCAAAACACTGCATTTGAAGGACAAGTTCAAGATCTTAGGCTAGTCTACAGGCATCGTGCTTCCACGGTCTCCTTTGCCTTCAGGCTTTATAATCTTTGAAGAAGTTTGCTTGAGAAATGTAGGTAGCTGCTGGGCCTTAAATCTAGGGGCTGGATAAAAATTCCAGATGAGTTCCTTGTTCTGACTCTAGCCTTCTCTGGGTTATTTGCACAATTCTTTTGCAGAGGGCCCTGCACAAACTGCAGTTTCATGTAATAGGGAAGGGGAGTGTTTTTCTCTATCTTTTTTTTCTTGGAAAGGATGGGAGTTTGTCCCACAGTGGACTGAATATAGCCCTACATGCTTTTGTGCTGCAGCAGTTTCAGTAGTTTTGTGGAAAGTATGCCTATGTCCAGCGCCGTATCTAAAAACCAAATCCATTTGCTTTGTGGCAAGAATTCAAACCACTTTAGGCTGACATTTTACCCTTAGGTTAATGTGTATCTAATGCCAGCTATTCGTTATATTTTCTTCTTTTTTTAGAAGAAGAATTCACATGCCAGTATTTATTTGGAAAATGGATAGTTTGTAGATCCCAGCAGATGTAAAGAATTATACAGCTGCTCTTATGTTGGCTCTGAGGTTCATCTTAGTAATTAAATTTGATGTAATCATAATGAGCAGAATTCTCTGTAATGAACTTGATTACAGGGCTGTCAAAATCTTTCTCTGCTGGCCAGTCTTTCTTGCTTGGTTTGTCACAATTTATTGGTCAGGCTCACAACTGTGTACTCACATGCATGTGTCACTGTACTTTTATATCTCTGACTGTGCTAAGTACAACTTGTGTTGTTTTAAGGGTTTCCACGCAGTTAGAGGACTTGATGTTAACCTTACCAGGATGCTGGGCAAATTTGGAAACGCCATTGCCCACCATTGCCGCGATCGCTGTATTGGAATATTGTCAGAGCATGTGTTACCTGTTTTGGCTGGTGACTGTCTGCTCCCCATCAGGGTTTCTATGAAAGACATCCACCAGGGAAGCCTCCGTTTGTGTTGGCACTAAATGTCAGCAGTCCCCAAGTAGCCCTTGCAGACTGAAATTCTCCAAGCAGGCTTCCTGGCAAATGCTTTAGGTCCCATGCTCTGAGATGTTTGGCTTGCACAGTCCTATTGAATATCACCTGTGGGGGCAAAAAAGCATCTACATTTTGTCAAGTTCACCTGATGGGACAATCTCTCTTCTAGTAAAGGAAAGGACAAGGTTCTGATTTTTGATATGCATACAATTTCTATTTTTTGAGCATTTAGGGTGGCTGGGCTATTTTTCGTTCCCTTTCTTCTTAAAGCAGGCTTTCAGGTTTCTAAANCAAAAAAAAAAACCAAACCAAAAAAACACCTGTAAAAGCTCTTAAGTATTCTTTCTGCTGTTTATAATCCTTCATTATTATGGCATCTTGGCTTAAAAGTCATACAGTGCTTGTAAATCATACAGCCAAGTACTGACTGTAAACACATATTACCAAAACCACAGTTTTGGGTTTGTTTTCACAGCTTCACTTGGTAGAGATAAACTGTGTAGAGACCACATGTGGCCTATTTAAAAACAAGATGGAGAGAGGCAGGCAAAGTCTGGGGTGTTGATAGTGTTTTCTTTTCTACTGTTGTTTCTCCCTTCCACACCCACCCTCAGTTTTGGAAGAGCCTGCAGTGAGGTACCTTTCTTGGAGAGGCTGAGGAGCTTGTTCTGATTTATATGCAGGAACTACAGCCTCAAAGCTGGCATTAGCCTAAAACCTAATGATATATGCTACATAATATTAGTTATTTTTTGGTATTTATATGTATTTGTTGAACACAGTGATGTTTCTTTTTCTACCACCTCTGAAAGGAATGATCATTATGGAACTGTCCAGCAAAATTTTAACAGCGCTCTATATAATAAAAGAAGAAGGTGAAGAAATTGTGTGTGTTGAGGAGCTATCTCTTGAAAAAGTGTCACCATGAAGTATGTCAGAGGAGTGGTGCTGTGTCTGCAGGGAAGGATTTGGTGTGCTCTTTTTGCAAGAGAATCTTGATAAGTTTGATTTCTGAATAGAATTTTTATTTTGAGTTTCTCATAAGTAGCTTTTTTATCAAGACAGGAAAAGTGAACTAAAGGAGAAGTATTTTTAACATCCATTGCTGAAGTCTTTTGTATATCTTAGATTTAATGTTTTTTTTTTTCTTAAATTCGGTGTAGGAAATGTTGCAGGACACATGGAAAATAATTTTTAACCCATGTGTGGCAGCACTGATTTTGATGGTCAGTTCCCCCCTGCCCCAGGGTTCTAGTTATAAGTTCATACTTTCATCCCTTCAAAAAGGGGTGATCTCATTAAAAACCATGTTTCTTTTTCAAGTGGTTTAGTAGTCTGTATGTTTTAATGCCAGAATATCAACATGGATATATGTCACATTTGGAGGTTCTAGAAGAAAAAGAATGGGTACACTGTTATAGTCCTTTGTACTTGGAACAAGGAATAACTTACTTGTGTTCACTTAGAACCTGCTTTAGCTAAATGAAGGCTTCAGTAGTGAAGGGAAGAGGTGGTTGTCTTTGCTCTGAGGTGAACAATAGTCTTACATGTGTGGTTAGTTGGAGTTTGGGTCTTTTCTTACATGTTTGACAAAGGCTGTCTCCATGCTAAAGGACAGGCAGTTACACGTTCTTATTCTGCCAGACTTTGCACATCATGGGATGTTTCCTCTTGTATACTAAGGAAAATGCACTAAAGCCACATTAAATTAATTTTGTTTCTGGAAACTGGAGTCAATATGACATTTTCATAATTTGTCACCTGCCTCCTGACTATCTTTTGTATTGTTTAGAAAACCATTTTCAAATGAACAGGCAGTTAGAGAAAACACTGTGATATTTTCGAAGGCAAACATAGTTTGGCTTTTACCAGTGCATTTAATGCCTTGTGTCACTTCATTTTTCAAGTCCAACACTCTTCTGCTCAGCTTTTGTGGTAGGTTTGCTTTCCTTTGTCAGTCTATATCACTGCTGAGGAGGAAGATGTAGAAATAGTGAACTGGTCTCATAAGATCACCTCCTTCAACCATCTTTGCTCTGCAGCACTGTTTTAAAAGTTTGCAAAAGTGCTGTGTAAATGTTTGGTCAATATTTTTAATGTTTTTCTATTTTAAGATAAACTAATGAAAATTGCTATTCCCAAATGAAAATTTTGTTTTAAAATATTAAAGGGAAGAGATGAGGTAGTTTGGCTTTTTTTTCTCTTGTTTAAAAACACAGAAACAAACTGGAAAATAGAAAGCAATTTGAATTAGATCTGTAGTTTCATCAAACAGTTTTAAATTTAAAGCTCAGTTAAAATTCCCCAAACAAACCAAAACATAAACTGAACTCTGAAAAACCTTGCCATATGATTTCCAAGTGGGAAAGAGCAGCCTGGGAAGAAACAGCATTTCAAAATGGCCAAGGGAGAGGGTTGAGCTACAATTAAAAAAGGAATTAATTCAAACACTCCATTTTGTAGGTGCTGACTTGCTAAAAACTGAAAAATTTTGGCAGGTTGGCAGGGTGTATATCAAAAGAAGTAACTGTTGGCTCATCTTCTCAGTGTTCACTGTTGTGTTTACTTGTGGGATGGTTCACAGAATCACAGAATATCCTGAGTTGGGAGGAACCCAGAATGATCACTGAAGTCCCGCTGCTGGCCCTGTACAGGACCACCCCAAGAATCACACCATGTGCCTGAGAAGGCACGTGAAGGAGGTGGGAAATGTGTTTGCTGCTGGATGTTGAGTTATTGGGGCAACATTCCAAGGAAGACTAAATCATTCCAACAGCTTTGCTACTTTCTACAGTGGGAAGCTGTTCTTACTTATCCCACTTCTGACTTATGCTTCGGTTGCCCTGTTGTTGGTGCCTGTTATATTTCTGTGAGTCTGTTTCGCTATAACTGAATTACAGGTAGTTTTTTTAATGAGCTTAGGGAGCTTGAGCTGGCTGGATGAATTTTGAAGCTGTTGTGCAGAAGAGGTGGGACTGCCCAGCTGGCAGTAGGAGACAATGAATTGCCACTTTCAGTAGCAGTGAGTTATTGAATGCTCTCATGAGCAAAACCTTCCCCTTAGAGGTTAGGTTGTTGATGGGAAAAAAGGGAGGGAACTGTGCAAGTAAAGAATTTTAGTCTCCAAAATAAATCAGTATAAACATTGTCAAAAGTTGGGTAGTAAGAGTTTGTTCTTGAAAAATGAGGCCAAAGCCAAGAGTGGCTCAGATTTTCAAATCCTTCAGCTTGTAACAGGAAGGGGAAACAAACTTTCGATAATGCTGGTAATAGTTCATGCTGATAAATCCTAGACTTTGCAAAACTGAAATTTCAAAGAAAAATCACTGAAGCAGATGCTTGAGTTTAACATAAAAGCTGCATCTTTCTCTGGTGTAATTTTGTCTCCCGTTGGCAATTTAAAGAGAACTGAAGCCCTCCATAGTTGCCTTAGATGTCTCAAAATCTGCCTCTTAAATTTACCACTTAAACACAAAAATGGATGTTAAAATCCAAGGAGTTACACTGCAGTCTTAGAGCTATTTATTCAGAGAAGCAGGCAGTTTTACATGTCTAAAGGCAAAGCAGCACTTATGTTCAGTTTGTGAGAGATGCTACAAACTGCAGAGATGAGAAAAATGAAGTCTTTTCTGTCTGTTAAGACAACAAAGATAGGTGAGGGAAGGAAGAAGGGCAGTTTGCAGGATTAAACTGTCCCAAAACTGTGATATATGGAAGTTGTGCATGTCTGTAAATAATAGTTATGATTGAGTAGTGATTTAAAATCTCAGAGTACATGGTGAAAGTTAGGCATCTGCAACTGACTTCAGCTTGATAAATAGTTTATGATAGCTAATGCATTCTGCAGAATCTGAAGTGTATGTATTAGTTACCTGGTTAGCTGTACACTCTTATACATCAAATTTATAGGCATTTTGGCTTAGCATGGAATCTTATCAATTACAGTTTCAATGCAATAATTGCAGTAGTTTAATTTTAGTGAAAGTAGGCAGTAACTTTCATTCTTTGTTTCAATTATGTCAGTTCTTGAGAATGACATATAATAGTAGAGAGGCTATTAATATTCTCCATGCTTTTCCGGCCCAAACCTTTGGAGACCATCCAAAAAAACAGTGGGGAGGATTATGTAACATGCTTTTAAAGGGTTAAGAAAAAAAAAAGTATGCTGTTGCCAAGTTAGTATGGGATGAAATCCTAGTCCGTGTCAATTTAAGTTAATTTGTTTTGTCAGTTGCTTTCAGCTATGAACTGTTGGAAGTAGGCTCCCCTAGTTCCTGTGCAGTGATTCTTGCAGTGTAGGGATGTGCTTGGCCATAACGTTAACCAGTGAAGAGCTGATTATTCCATGGTGCCACTGAAATTAAACTTCTTGCACCAGTCAGTTGACTACATAGTTCTTTTTACAGGGCTTCAGAAAGGTTATTGTTTGATCTCTGAAACAAGGTGACTGGTTTATTTTAAAGTAAGCTATTTCTCTCTATTCAGTAGAAATAAGGAATACTTTTACTTGGGTCGTTTGCTAAGCTTTTAGAAATGAGAACTGATTAATTATTTGAACTTACAAAGAAATTATTAAATACCTAAACCCTATAATGTTAAGCTATGTGCGTGGCTAAAAGCAGTGCAATGTGTTTTGCTTTGCTGGCTGTTAAACATAGGCTTATACCCTGTTAGCCTCCTACTTTTGGCTTGTTTTTAAACAGAAAGTTTAAATTACTGAATGTACTGAGTATCCTGTTTGTAATTTATTATTAAATTTCAAAGCTAAAGAGAAAATCAGCTCTGAACTGGAACATTTATACCACAAAGATGCTGTGTGGCTGATGGCAGGGAGCAGGATAGTATCTTTGTGATGAGTTATCTCTTGCAATTGCAGCTGTGCTGTGAAGTGCCTTATGAGCGAATTTATGTTTCAAGCCTATGCTGTTATAGGAGTGCTACTGTGCATTTCTGGTAAAAAATCATGTTTGTTTGTTTATGACTTTAGTCTTGATGTTCATGGGTTGTGTTAGTTTTAGACATTTATCTCGAGTCCATGCTTGGCCATAAGCATTATGCAGCTCTGTTGATGCAAAACTAGAGATAAGTGAAAAGTTGGAGTGATCTGCTTAGATGAGAAATATTAGTGTGCAAAGGGTTCTACCTTTGTTCACATATCTTAGGTGATTTTAAATGACCTTGCATATGCAATCGTTCCCTCTGAAGTTATCAGGGACCATCACTCGATGCTTGTCTGCTCAATTCAGTACAGCTAAGATTTCCTCTCCACCAATTAGATACATGGCAGTAGTCACACAAACCTGCTTTTCACAGGGACTGTTGCCTCTTCAGCATGAGTTGCATAGTGCAGAGTAAAGAGGTGAAAACTCTTCCCGTGTGTTCTGCCTAATTACTTGTTTGTGTCTCTGCCTGTGCATTCTTTCTTCTTACAGTGATGTTTGATTCAGCAAATGCTCTTAGTAGAAATTCTGTTAAAACTTCATTGGGATTTATGGATTTATAAGTGTAAATTTGTAGGTGTACTTAGCTGGTAATGGATAGGGAATGTTCATTGAGTTTGAGCCAGAAATGTCTTTAGTTGTTTAAGAATGCAACACTGAGTTTTAATTTTTACAGGTTTTTATACTTCTTTTATTTCACATCTTCTCCTGAGCAGCAACTTTTCACCTCCTGTTGTCTCTTCTGGTTTCTGCTTCCTTCTTCGTTCTTTTCAGCATTTTCAAGCTCAAATTCATCATCTCAAGATTCTTAATTCCAAATCTGTATTGTGATTTATCTGATGAGTGAAGTTGAAGGCAGTTAGAAGCAGCAAACCCAGGTTGTCACTGATGTCTTCCTATCTCCTTGGTTTTTTTAGTTAAAAAAATGGAAAATTACATGTCACACGTCCTATAAGGCATCTCTGTTTTGTGAACCAACACCACTGAGGAATAGCAGTTTTTGTTGTGCTTCCTAATGGCTTCTTTGGCTTAAGCCCCCTTTTGTCTCTTTGGAGTGAAACACAGGAGCTGGCAAACTGCTCCATGCTGGAATGAGTGCTGCTGTGCTGGCCAGCTCTGTCTCCCTGTGGCCACATAAGTTCTACTGATGAGTTAATATAATTAATTGAAATATTGCCTTCTTAAAGACTTAAAAGCTGACTTCAGTTGTCTATGGCAGTTACGAGTGTGTGCAAGAGTGTACACACATACATGAGTACGACAAATCTCTTTTGATATATGTATACATACCTATGTGTATCTTTTTCTTAAAGATATGGACATTGGTAGTTGGTTACCTGCTGATGGTTTCATTCAAGTGGAATATAAGCACTGAACGTTACTTAAAAGCAGTCTCTGTTCCTGTCTGGATTATGCTGCTCTTTCACTTAGGTGAGTAACAAGAAGTTATTATTCTGATAACTGCGGGTTCTGTCAACAAAGCTCCTCGCTTGCTCTTCTGCTACATCTGTAAAATAGAGTCTTAGCTGAAATGCAGACAGTTTTGTCTGCTCAGTAATTCTGGCTGCACGTGTCCAGAAGGGAGCATGGGAGTAGGAAATGGGAAGGCATCCAGATGCTGAGCAACATGTCCTCCAGTCCTCATGCCTAGTTTGTACTTCCCATGGTTTTCCCTTTGATTCACAGACTAGGTACTTCTTGACAGTGAGGAAGGGGGTCACATGAGGCTGGCTTTAGACTTTCACTTGTGATATTTTATTGAAAGCCTGCCATTAACCAAGGCTGAAGCTGTACAATGTATTTAATAGTGGTAATAGAAGCCAAAAGAAGTAAAATTCAATCAGTAGTCAACAATCATGTCAGGATGATATCAGCAGTATAAAATACATTTGCCAGTAATCTATATAATCTGTTTCTATAAATATAAGATTATAGTAATCTTTTAGTCTGATGTTATACATTTAATATAATAGATTATCATCTTATGTTCTCACATCAGAGTTTATGGTGGAAGTATCATGCAGTTAATAGAAGACTACCGTGATAGAAGGTTTCACAGTGTGCTTCATGATTTACTTTACTTTAGCAGCAGGTTTCAGGGTTGTTCTGACCATGTGGGGATGCTTCCCTGAGGTTTAAGCTATGTGTAGTGGCTTTGCATTTGCGTAAATTTTGACAGTTTTGTATTTGCTGGATGTACAGGCTGAATAGGCAAAATCCAAAAAAATTCCTGTTCTGTGGAGATCTGACATAAATACACATTTTTGGGGGGGAATATGACTTTCCTCTGATATCTAAAATGTTTTAATTTTGTGTGTATTTTCATGTGATTTTGAATGTTGTTTTTAAAATTGTTCTCTATATCAACATAAAGTCACTGAAGTTAGGAACAGTAACAGCTTGGTTTGTTCATTGAGAAGCTTGTTCATGTTTGTTTTCTATTCTTCCTTTTCTTTAATGTAGAAAGCCTATTTGTTTTATGACTTCTTTGTTTTTTGGTTGATATGCTGACTCTTTTGGTTTTGCTAAATGTAGAGTTTATTAATGGTGTAATTTTTCTTGTAAAAAAAAAATCCCAACACTGTATCTTTCAGCTTCTGTGGCAGGTTCCTGGAGAATTCCTGTGTTTCTGGTTATAGTTGTTCTGATGACAGTAGGCATGTTGCATGAACAGCAGAATGGAAAGGAGTCTTCTGGTAAGGAAAAGTTGCTATTTCTTTTAGTGTTAGAGGCAAAAATTTACTTAAGTCACATGAAATAAACTGGACTGTATCCCTGTAATTTCAATAGCATATGGATTGCCAGAATTTACTATAGGATGTTTAGTGTGTTTCAAAGTGGTTTACTCATGCTGAAGTGAATCTTGGATTCTTTGCAGAAAATGATTGCAATGGACTGCTGTTTCTTTTCCATGTTAAAGTAGCGACTCATTATGAAGCCAAATTCCTATGGATTTCAATATGTAGTTCTAGGCATGAAGGTAGCCCAAGACATTTGAAATAAGAGGCTAATTTTGAAAGAAATGAGCAATACAGGTTTAGTAGCTCTTATAATACTGAGTATGAGAGAAACCAAGACAACTCCATCCAGCAAGTTTCCTATATCCAGTCATTTGTTTTTAAAATAGTTTCTTAAAAATATGTTTTTGTGTTTAGATTTTGAGAAGAATAGGTTTTTCCTCTTGCAAGTCAGTTTTGAAAAAAGCAAAGGCATCATGTGTTCCTGATGAAGGAAACTTTTTTCCTGTCTTGTTGTTTTAGTTGGTTAGTAAAGCTGATTAACTGGTATAAAATTTTTTTTAATAATCAGACTGCCAGCAACAGTGAATGTCTTGGTTGGTAGCAGTTCATTATCAAGAAAAGCACTAAGCAAATAACTGGTTTTGAGTTTTGGCTGCAGGTGTATTGTAATACTAAAATTAATAGCACTCATTCTTGTTTGATCGTATTGACTACATGTAATACATACTAAAAACTAACAGTGTCTAGCCATATAATTTCTGCTGCCTGACAGCTCCAGTGGCTATCTAACACCAAATAAAACATTTTAAGACTTACGCTTTTTGTTACTTACATGCACGTATGTATTTTACAGGGGCAGAGCTTCCTGGTCAGATGATTTCCATTGCTGCTTCAACAATTGCCATGGCAATTTCAATGACAGAAGATGAGTCCAATAATGAACATTCCTCCCAACCCTCAGGTGACTGAATACTCTGTAAGAAACATTTGAATTTGCTTTAAAGGCATGAAACTGGAGGGAATTCAGAAAAAAATTCAAAATAGTCTGTAACCTCTTCATTCTGTCCAAAATAGTATCCAAATTGTGAGTCAGGTTTATCTGTTTTAAAAAAAAAGTCAAGAAGATGCTAGTATAAAAGCTGTCTAGCAAAGGATAGTTTATGTGGCTGTCTGTACGTTTTGAAGGCCTGACTAGAAGGATTTATTACGGTTTTTGGGGTTTTTTTACAATGAAGGTATGATTTTTTTCCTGTTCTTCATTGTTAATTTTTAAATTTTCCTAGCCTTTTGATTTGTTGGCAGTTACATGTTATATAACTGGATTTCTGGACCAGGTGCAGACAGACTGGAGGAATTTTTGTGTACATTGCAGTGACGAAAAAACCCATCTTTAACTATGGCATGCTCGAAGTCCTTGCTATAGTGAGTTTACTTGACTTTGTAGCTTGAGTTCCATGATACTTTCACATGGAATAACTCAACTGCCTTAAAAGAGTTGAAGGAAGGTGTTTCGATGTGCATCACTGATTTTGAACCTTACCATCATTTCTTTGGGTAGGTGTTTGATGAAACATGATGATAGAAAATTAAGCTGTTATTGAGATCTCTGAAAATTGAAAAGTTTCATCCATTTCCTGCAGGTAGACCAAAGAGATCATTCAACTTGACAGAATGTGAACTTCCCAAACTTAATATTTAAATCTGAAAAGGGCAGCTTTAAACAACTTACTCTTAACTTTTTTTCTACATTTTACATGACTAACATCAATATAAACATAGAAGCCTATGGAAGTATGTCTTGAAATCTGAGATCAGAGCATCATGGTGACAGTTCTCTTGTATTTCTGTGTCTAATCTTTAATTTTTTAAATGAGACTTTTTTTTTTTGAGCTGAATTTTGAAATCTGGAAAAGCAACAGATGCCTACAAATGGGCTATATAAGTGGTTGTGTTGTTTTGTTGCTATTTTTTTTAACTTACCAGTTCTTATTTTTCCATTTCTTTAAGACAGTTCCCATTCTGTTTTCAAGAAGAGAAAACTACTGCAGTTTTTCAAAGGTGTCTTTTATATGACTTCTACGGTTTTTTGACTTATTTTCTTGATACAGTAAACCAGATGAGGTTTTTTGTTGTCTTGCGAATTCTGTTTTTGTTTTCCTTCACAGCAGAAGAAGATCAAAGATGGAGTTTTCTTTTAACTCCTAACAAAAGTTAAAATAACTTTCTGACAATCTGGCAAAAATTAGTATTCTGTTCTGCGATATATTAAGCATAATTTTGGCCATCTTTCCTTTGGCTCTTTTGTGAATGGTGGTGAAACATTATTCTTGTACAGCAAAACGTTTTACCTACAGGCTTAAGGACCTGCAACTTTTTTGGTTTTCCTTATACTGTATTAAATCCATTACAGAACAATCAGGCTTTAATTTGTTTATTAAAAGATCATCAAGGGATATAAGCTTTGTTGATTTTTTAAATTTTTTTTTGTGAACACTCATATTTTTCCATATTTTATTGTTCAGTACTGGTATTCAGAACTGGAGTTTAATGATACCAGTTCAGCCAGTTCAGGTGGTCTAAGTGGCTCTTCCTGGTCTTCCAAGAGTTTCCAGTATATACAGCAAAGAGGAAGGCTGCAATTTCTGAAGCAGATACCACTGCAGTACCTTGTAGGCAAGATTCTATTGTCTTGTTGGCTTTGGATGTGATAGATGCTGAAATCCTTAAATGTAGTCATGACTCTTAGGCTCTCTTTTGGCCTAACTTCTGTTTTCTTAGAAAAAAGCATAAGAACTATTTTTCTCTTGAAATTACAGAAAGATGTGGTTCTTCGTGAAGGGGTACCTTCATACCTTCAAGGGGTACCTTGTTCTGAAGACTTCTTCATTAATAGTAATGAAATCATTATTTTCCTAACTGATGTCGTGCACAGAGATACAGACACCTGCCTTTCTGTGTATGTTACTGTTTGGTTTTCTTCTCCCTGGGGAGGAAGATAATTCAAAATTATGTGACAGCAAGAAATTGATGTGACAGAGAATATACTGTGTAATGAAAAGAATGGGTCTTAATAAGATTGCCTGGAAAATTTGCTTTTTTTGTTGTTGTTCAGAGAAGTAGTGTACATCTTGATTTGCTAGAATTCTTTACTGAGTGTTGTGCTAGCTGTTTAGACTGTCATACTTTCATTAGTTGGAAGATAGAAAGGTGTTTTTCAGGTTTCATCTCTCAAAGTATCATGAAGCACACTAAATGGGATTTTACAGAACCTGAAGTTGCTCAAAATCACTGTACTGACAGTTCTTTTTTTTTCCCGTTTGTGTTGACAAGGCACTCATGCCTTGGTTTGCAGAGCATAGCTTGCCTGCAGGTGACTTTTCATTTGCAGTTTTGGTAGTTTTCTGGATGGATCAGCTTTGTGAACTGGCTTATGAGAGTCATCTAAATGGCAGTTCTGATGCAGATCTGTGTTTGTCATGAGGAGAATACTGGGTCATTGGTAGTGACAATTTAGTTTTGCTAGAAGTGCTGCAGAACAGCATTCTGAAAAAGCTTTCTTGGCTTGGGATCCCCTAGGAGTTTTCCCTTTTTTTTTTTTTTTTTTAATTTTTTTACCCCCTCAGCTCTTTCCCATGTGTTTTTGCATACTGTGTAGTCTGCTTACAGGGAAACTGTAAGAAATAAGGCTATTTAATTGTTACTGCTTTTAACATTACTGTTGCTGTTATTTAATTAAAGCTTTCTTCATTGCAAAAATACGTCAGTCAAGTTTTTCGTTATGAAAAGAAGAAATGTTCCTTTTCATTTTGTAAAGGTGACTATACTAAGGAGTTTTTGGGCAAATAATGTTGAATAACTTTAATCTTAGGCATAGACTTCAGCTTATTATTCTGGCTTTTAGTGCTTCCTTCCGTTTGATAAATATTTGAGTTTCTGCTTGTTGTATTGTTACTTCTAATGTTGATTATATTAATTTCGGAGCAAAACAGTAAGAAGTGTTGAATAAATTGAAGGGGAAAATTTTTTATTATGGGTATACTGCTTTCAGATTTGTGTTCCTTTAGTGCATCCATTTATTTCTGTTAGTACTCCTCCGCTTTATTAAATATAGACTGAGAGGTACAGGGGAATCATAGACCCTCTTCCAAATGACAAAAAAAAATTTGTCTTTTTAGGAAAATTTCTGTTGACAGGTAACTTTTGCTTTCCCCTTATGAAAAATTGTGTCTTTTTCTCCAAAATGTAGTTTGTATAGCTGGGCTGGCTGTCATCCTATTGAGATACGCACTGATTTGCCTAGAACCTCCCCACCTGAAGCTTCTGCCGTGCTTAGCTGCTTGCCGAATTCCTTCTTTCAGGTTTCATGTCTTAATTCCTTCTTGAATATTCTGAAGTTCCACCAAATACATAACCAGGAACCAGCTGATGTTTGTGTCATCATCCCAGTGTCAATCCCAGTTGCATTGTTCTATTACTGTGGTGGGGGATGTGTTCATAAGCTGTACAAGTAGTTCCACTTACCTGTAGAACACCAGTGCAGATTTCTGCAACAAAGGGGAGTGTTCCTCTGCTGTGTGAGGATGCAGATTGTCACTTACTACTACTATATGACGAATGAGTCTTACCTTTTTCAACATTTCAGCTGTCATGCTTCAGGCTAGAAGTGGCTTTAGTGACACACTGCAGCTAAAAACACCTGTGGAACATGAGTTGTTTGACTGCTGTGCATGTAGTATGTTGTAGTACAGTTTTTACAGAGTTTTTCTTCATGAGAGAAGATGTGTCTGTGACACAAGCCCAAGGAAAGAGTTGTGCTCATTGTTTACCAACTGTGGTATGTACCAGCATAATAAATTGCCTTTTATTCTTCAGCACACAGTAACTTTTCAGGTTTTCCTCTGTGTGTGTTCCTCCCCCGTGGCTACAACTTTTCTCAAGTAGTGGTGTGTGGGAAATGAGTACATTTCGACACCAGCACAGAGCCTCAGTAAAAGTTAATACTGATGTTCTCAGGGAGAGACTTTACATATGATGGCTTGATGCCTTACATTTTAGCTTTTATATTTTTCAAATTCTGTATTCCCAGTGTGTAACTGTGAAGTGTCCTGTAGCATGTGAGCTGCTGTTCTCTCATGCTAAGACAGACATANTCGTCCATCTTGGGTGTAGCCTTTGGCCTGCCCAGGGTGTGCCTCTGAAGGCCTTTCAAATAAATATCCACCTTTATTCCCTTACTCCTCTCTAGTCTCCGTTTCTAGGTTGGCCTCTTTAGGCATCAGGCTGAAGATGGATTTGGTGTCATCCAGCAACTGAAAGATTAAATAAATAAATAAATTTCCATGTTCTACATCCAAGAATTTTTATTTGAATGTAATATTTGTGCATGAAAAGACTATTGTTTATGTATAGGGTCTTTAACACATCAGTTTACATTTTTGAATTTAATTTCTTGTTTGCTAACTTATGAGTGAGACTGACAAAATTTGTTGTCCACTAACTTGTGCTTGATGTTACTAATGTTTGTTACACAGAGCAAGGAAGTTAAGATGACAATGTGAGTGCTATGTTTGTGTTGTAAGTGTTCAGGAAAAGTAGTAGTAAGACACAAGATAAGTAGTAAGATACAAGCTTTCTCTTTAATGTATACTCTATATTTTTTGTTGCATTTAAATGAGCTTTGGCAAATCTAAGATTCCTTTTTGAATACTTGAAGTAAAGGGAAGTCAAAGATTTATTTTAAGGCTTCAAATTTCTTTTAGAAGTTAATTATATTTTGTGTTTTTTCATGGTTTTATGGTTCTTTGATAAAATATATTTGGCTTGTAATTTACCTGCAGTGACAGGAGCCCTGTTAGAGGCTGTAGCAACTTTTCTTCTCTCCTCCTCTCAGCACTGCTTGGCATGGTGTTGCAGGATGTGGGAGAGCTTACATAGCCCTGTTCTGGCTTTTCAAAACGCAGATCAATGCCAAGACAGTTTCAGTCTTTTAAAGAAATTACAAAAAAAACCCCAACACCAAAACAAACAACAGAAACACAGCCTTCTGCTGCTGTCCCTCCCTTCAGCCCCACCTTCCAAAAAAGGAAAAGATAATTTGGGAATAGGGAACAGATTCTATTTTGTGGTGAATATTAATGTGATAATTTCCACTTCTTTGTTTGCATGTGCCTGTTTTAGGAGCAACAGAAGGTGATCAGCCTCCACCTCCACGTGTTTCATTATCTTCCTCCTCCTCCTCTTCATCATCTTCTGGGAACAGACAAAGACCTGAGATTGGATCTTTTCTTAGAAAAAAGAAGACTAGTGATATTTACTTTGTTACTCTTGTGTGGGCCATTGTCATTGTTCAGATCTGGCTAAATTTTTGGATTGTGCAGCTGTTGCCAGTGCCTTTTGCAGGTAATAATCCAATTACTAGAAATGTTTGGCATCGTGTTAAATAGGAAGAAAGGCTTATAGGCTCATATGAGTTTTAAATAAAAAACTTTTTCAGGATTTGTTAAGACAAGATGAACTGTAGCTTCAAAAAGGAAGATGGATGTGCACTGTCTGTTACCATGTAGTGGACAACTCTGTTAAATTACTTTGTCTATTGACTGTTGTAGTTACCTGAAATAATGTTGTGCCGTATCTTAAATAGTAAGAACACTTCTGGTTTAGAGCAGTTAGATTTTCTTCCTCTTGATCTCAATTCCTTCATATTTTTGCACCAATAAATGAAGAATATTTTAGCTGTTATTCAGTAGTAAAGTCGAGCTCATGTTAACTTTTAATTTCTGTAAAAAATGGGTTGCTAGGCTCTGTGGACAAGTTACAAGATAAATTTGGTTCCAGTTTTAGCTCTGAGGTTAATTAGCTTTGTTGCTTCACATCTACATACATCTGTTTTCCTATATATCAGGCAAGAATTGGAGTAGTTATGATAGCTATCGAAAGACATTATTTTAAAACTGGATGCCACTTTTTCCTGTACTCTTTTGGGGGAGTGAAAAGGGAAGATGGGAACTCTAGGAGTTGTGAGGTACTATGAATTGGAAGGCATTTCTTCCCATCCCTCTACTGTAAAGTGAGTTTCCTAGTTTGCTTGGATTTTCTCTAAACTTCAGTTAAAATGCTAGTTTTTAACATTTTAAAATGTATTTGACACTTAAATGGAGCTATTTTCTTTCTTACTAAGTGTGGTGGGTTGGCCCCAGCTAGTGGCCAAGTACCCACAAAACCAATCACTCTTCCAGTTTTTTGAAGTGGGCTTATCCATGAGCTGCATTCCCTTTAGGGAGGTGCAGGCTCAGGATTCTCCTTATCCATAGGCCATGATCCCTCTGAGTGGTGTGTCTGCTCCACTGTGGAGCACTTCTGCTTCCCTGGCCTTTTCGTTACCTCTGTTCATCCCTCTGTCCCTTCTTCCTCTCTAGTCACTTGTTCTCCCTGTGTTCCTTCCACTTCTCCCTGCCTAGGGGTTTCTGCCCTTTCTTAGGTACATTTTCACTGAAGCACCACACCTGTACCTAATGGGCTCCGTTTTGCCCAGTGATGGATCTGTTGCAGAGCCACCTAGAACTGTGTCGAGCACGAGACAACCCCTGGTCTCTTCCCATGGAAGCCACCCCAGAGGCCACCCTGCTACCAAAACCCTGAGATCTGCACACAGTACACAAAGCTACTGTAAACCATCTAGTTGTCCATCTGGAGATTGTGACTTGGGGTCATACTTACGGATTTGAAGGGCTGTGAGCTCTGAGGCGTGGAGAAAGGAACAGCTGCACCTTTGGCTGTGGCACTGCAGCAGCAGCTAAAGGGTAATGTGATGGCAAGATGTATAAATAGCTGAATGGGTAAGGGCAGAGAGGGGTTTGACCTTTGTTTCCTTCCAGTGTAGTTACTAGAGAAGAAACTTCCCAGTTTTGGTGTCTCGGTATCATGGGAAATGGCAATCACAAGTGAAAAAGGAATTAGAAAATAAATTTTAGACTTACTAGAAGCAGAGCTTATGTGGCTAGTTCATTGAAAAGTCAAGGAGTAACTTAACCAGTGTGGAGAAACAGCTACATGGGAGGAAAAAGGGAAGCAGCAGTTCAGCAGTTATAGGCAGTAGTGAATGGTTTTAAGCTTGAGCCACACAAATCTAGATTAAAGTGCACATCTGTGAATGAAACAGATGAATACTGCTCCTGACAGTCATTAGGTCTAAAATAACTACACAAACAATAAACTCATGCCAGAAGAGAAATTACTTTTGGAAGTATTTGTGGCTTGTTGCCTTAGCAATGACACTGGGCCATGAAGTGCTTTTTTGTAGCATATAACTGAATCATCACAAAAATATTACAAATAGGCAGTGTAATGATGAACAGAGCCAAATTTAGAACAGTGGATTACGTTAAATGTCAGAAGGTGAGTGATGATAATCTGCATGGCTAAAAGAGAGGTAATAGTGAAAATACTAGGAAAATAGGAAGGCTAGTAAAGCAAGTTTAAGGAGACTAATAACTTGAGGCACTTCTGAGACCTTAAAGAGGATGCTTCTGGTATGTAAAAAAACCCCCCAAAACTCCCTAAAACCTTAAATAGACAGGTGTTAATTTCACCACAGTTCCTTATATTGGTAAAGAGGACTCATACAAAGCAGCATTTCGATTATTAGAAACATCTTGGTACCATTAACATTTTTCCTTGAATGCATTTGTACTTCAATTGGAATGAAATGGTCTTTTAAAATTGCTTAGTGTAGAGGGTGGAAAAATGATACCATAATTATACCATAAAATGAAAAGGTGAAAGAGCTGCTATGAATTGAAAAGCTAAGCAATGAACCATGTTGTGGAACACTTGGCAGCATTTTGTTCAGTGATGTGAGCCTGGAAATCCTGGTATTGTCTCTTTTTAAGGTCTTTCATTTGCTTCCTTGCTTGTTCTGTTGTATTTTTTTTTTAATCGTCTTCAGGTAATTTTCTGCTTCCTGCAGATGTTTGGAACTTTTTATTATGTAGCCTTTTTCTTGTTTTGCTCACTGCTTTCTAATAACAGTCCTTTAGCTTTTTCTCGCTTGTTTCTTTTTAAACTAACATAATTGAAGCTGTTTGATTGATTGTAGCATCTCCTGACACCACCTTTGCAATGAGCGTGCACTCATTTATTTTAAAAGATATTGTGTAAACACCTATTCTTAAATAACAGTGGAAGGTTAGAATGCATTTGAGGTATGTTGTTCAACTTGTAAAATGCAAGCTTGCCTGGCTTTGCTGAGCAGCAGTTTGTATTGAGTGTGAGCTGCATTTCATCATACAAAACTTCAGCCTTTAAGTGCAGTGCTGGCACTCGCACTGTATTTTGTCCTTTTTTTGTATGTTTGCCACTCATTTTATTAGAGAAATTACTGGATTATTGTTTCTTCAAGAGAATAAATCCCGTATTTGCCACATGGTGGTGCCAGAGGGTAAGTGAACTAAATGTCAGGAAATCGTTACACTGGCTGTCCAAAACAAGAACATAAGCTATTATGTGTGTGGCTTGCAGAGAATAGGCTCTTGTGGAACTTGGATAAATGCCCTGTAGGCAGTAAAAGTTAACCTTTTTGGCTGTGTATGTAATTTTACACGTCTCCAAGTAGAAACGTGGTGTGAATTTTTGATGATGAAGTAGTGTACTGACAGCTGTTGTGGAGCTCGTGTATGGTAGTAAGTTATGGATCTGGTTTGGAGAATAGGAGAATAGTCACAATAAAAAAAAAAAAGATTTATTAAAAGAAAAGTTACATGTAGTGATAGGGAGTTCAGTATACTGTGTTGCCAAGATAAAATGCTAATCTCAAATAGCTTTTTTAACGTTTAAAAGCAAAATCTGTCAGTAGTATTTCAATAGAAGCTTTAAATGGGTGCTTCTTTACCATGAAATTCTTCAGGATGTGCTTTCAGTTCTTGAAGGAAAGATACACTTTAACAGCTTAGAAGGCCTAAAAGTTAAGAATTTAGGCTGAAAATTTTCTTTTATGTGTAACGTGCTGTTAAGTTCTGATTGTGGTACTTTATGTGGAGCCATTTGGCGTGCTGTATGTGTGAATATGTAAGAAATCAACCGTACCGGAATCATGGAGTGGCACCTTCTTATCCCAGGCCTTGCTCAGGTCTGTTAGCTGCATTATTGTGTAGTGTGCAGACACTTTTCTCACTTTTCTTCTGCTGTCATCTAAGTTCCATGTGGATAAGTACAGCTGCAAAGCCAGTGAGGAGATTAGTACTAAAAACACTGGAAAATTCCAAAAGTGGTTTCTAATAAGAAATAAAAGTCTAGAGTCTTTTCCTTTCTTTTTCATCGGTCTTCCAGAATAGAATAGATAAGTCGTCTTGTGGTGCTCCTATGAAATCTCTGATACCTAATTTTCTTCTTGTGGTTACAGTTTGGGCACTTAAGAAATTTGTGGTTCATTTTGGAGTTTTGAACTTCATGGCAAACCACTGCAAAAGTTGGTGGCAACTTGTTGAAGATTTTGTGAAGGAACGTCAGGAAGCTCTTGCTCCACGGCCCATCAGAGGACTCGGAAGTGTTATGCTAAAGCTTGACAGTAAGGTATTTCTACTTACTTCCTTAAGCAACTTGAAAGTTTGTTTTATTCTCTGTTCACCATATTCTGAGATGCTTTAATTCTAAAATAAATGTCTGTCACTAATGAATATGTCTTTCATGTAAAACTCTATCTGTTTTATGGTGTATTTTAAATTATGTCTCTTCTATCACTGTTCACACGTAAGTGCACATTTAAATTTGTTAAATGGTTGCATACAAACCTTGACAGAAGTAATTTTTAAAATGTTGAATCAGCTTTATAAGATTCCTTATCTGAGTAAGGCAAACTTCTCATGGTTTAGTCACCTTACCTGATTACAAAGATTTTGAATTTAAACCTAATGAGCTTTAGTCTGAAGGATAAGATGTGAAAATTTACTTCTTATGTGAAAATTTAATGAAAAAGCAGACCATTGTGTCCTGTAAGTATGGCCCAAGTTAGTTGAGACACATTTGTCTATACTGTGTGGAAGCAAAGTTGTTGCACACAGTAGTATGGTGGTACAGAAATGAGTCTGCCCTCTCTGAGTGAAGAAATACGTGGGATAAAGTATTTGGGAAATGCCATAGAATAAGGCTTCTGTGTTCCCCTCTCTTCTTCCCCACACAAAATATGCCTACATTTGCATTACAAATTGCAGAGTTGGAAAGCTCCATAAAATTTATAAAGTTTCTCTCCTTAAGAATTGTAAGTTTTCATGTAAATGGATGGATTATTTTGTTTGTAATAGCTATGGCAGCGTGTAAGAATGTGCTTTCTGTAACTGTGTTGTTGAAGTATTCTCTGCTCTGGAAAAAGCCATTATCTTAGGGCTTCCATCACTGAAGAGCTGAACCCTGTAAGTACATTTGTCAGAGCATCTGTACCTTGGCAGATTGGTCTTGCAGTTTATAGCTCTGAATTCCTACAGGAGAGGGAGGAGCTTAAGCCTGGATCTAGTGGGTGAATGGATGGCAAAAGGTCAACAAAAGCATTAAAATGCCTCCAGGGAAAAGGTAATGATTTCACAGGGTTCATTGAGGAAGAATTTGAAAAAGGAAGAGCCTGTCAGAATACAGCTATGAACACAATAAAGTGGTTTTCCAAAAGTAGTGGAAATTACATGTTGGGATAAAAGCTTACATTATACAAAGCTTTTCATAAAAAGGTTTTGTTCTGTAAGTAAGAAGACTCTCTAGATGCAATATTGAATGTATTGTTATTTTACGAGTTGTCACGTTTGGTATCCTTGTATTGCATAACTATATGATACAGTATCCTTCCTAATTCCAGCAAGTCTTTTCTCCTTAAAGAAGGTAGGGCTTTAATGTGCAGCAGAACCTCTCGCTCTTCAGCTTAAATGTACTTAAGGTCAGTTTATTTATATGTTGTTTTTGTCTAAGCAATAGAACAGTGTTGGCACAACTCATTTCTCCATCTCCCTTTGCCCCCCCATTTTTTAGATGACAGCTGCATATTCCTCCTGAGTCTGTGCTCTGTGTATTAAAGTAATTTAAGCTCTCCCAGCCATTACAAGAAGGGCACTTGATAATCTGCATGATTCTGTTGTCCTCATTTGTGCCTATTTTAATTCTGTTTCAGCTGGCATTTATCGTGGGTGGCTGGGATTATATGTATTCTTCCAATGCTTATCACACTAATACTTCCATATCTTTAAAGTTCTACTGGCTGTGCTTATTCTGTGCATTGTAGGATGATGGATGCATGGTATCTCAGAATTTGGGAAGAAGTGCCACAGAATATTGGCAGTTACGTTTCTTGTAGGGACAGGGAAATGAGGAGTGAAAATGACATCCTTGCAAGAATTTTTAAGTTGGATTACTGAATATTTTAGCTTCAGTAGGCGCTGTTGAAGAGGAAGTAAAAAATATGCAAACACAAAATAGAAATTCAGGGAGTAAATTTTTACATCTTTTATGGGTGTCTATGAGAAATCAAGATTGAGGGATATTTTCCTTCGCATTAAGATGTTTAACTTTTTAATATTTTACTTGTAGTTTCTTTTCATGGGAGCTGAATCAGCTTAGGGTTTTTGTTTATTTTGTTTGGTTTTTTTTGTTTGTATCCTAAGTTAATTGGAAACCGGACCTTAGCATCAGGATGTATTGAGGCTCTTAGCTAACTACAACAAGCCATTGACAAGGTCTGTTTCACACAAATACTTAGTGGTACTACTTGGGCTGGCAAACATGGTATGCCCAATTAGGAAATAGTTCCAGATTGGAGTGAAATGTAGTAAGAATGAGGAAAACATCTTAGAGTGGCATGTTTTTCTCCCAAACAAATTTTAGGAGGCTGGTGTAGATAGTCTGGGAGATAACCCATTGTGAAAAATGGGTGAGTACTGCTCACACATGCAAATCTGACCTTTATTGATTATACCTGTTTTTTAAACAAAGCCATCAAGAAAAGAACTGCTTCTCTTCTTTCACACTGTTTATTTACCCCTGGTTATCTTGGAAGTGCAGAGAAATTTGAAATTAAGAGAAATTCTGGTCAAGAGCAAAGAAAGTAGGGCATTGCTTTTCATTTCTTTTATAAGGAGTAGGTCAGTCTCTGTCTGAATATGCCTCCTTTAAATATTGACTATGAAAATAGGATGTTGTTACTTATTCTTTAGTCCTTGGCCGTGGATTTGCCTCATGGAGAGTCAACAGACAGCAGTTCAGATGTGAGTGACTTCCTGGAGGAGAGAGGAGGGAGGTTTCTGTTGTCAGCCACCAAACCATCTTGAACTTAATAGATATGGTATTATGTGTGTTCTTATCAACAGTAAAGGATTAATAATTCGCTTTACTGATGATTTATTATTTTAAAGAAGACTGTTGTCTTTCGATATGGTGACTACAGGTGGATTATAGAATTTGTGAGGGAGTTCAGCAGCATTGGCAGTAGCTCAGCTGCACGCAATAGACTTCTTGTTAGAATGTACTATTTTACCTGCATGCTTTCTGGTGCACTTGAGTGAATCGTGTAGTTAGTTATATGCTTTTTCTAGGTATAGTGCACTAGAATTTTGTATGTGGATTGTTTATATTGTTTGGACTTTGGATAAAGTCAACTTTTATTTTTTCTGGTACTACATTTAGCACATAGTTCAACCAAGCACAGAAAACAAGCAGAATCTCTGCCAGTACTTACGTTATTTTAGAAAATACTTTCATAGACATATAAGATCTTAGATGAATAGTTTTCCAATAAAATACTGGAAAAGTGGCTATAGCCTTACTAATTTTGGATGTCTTGGAGAGTAGAATTAAACTGTAGCCTATTTTCAAATGCAGGTTGATTACATTTGTAGAACTACTTAAACATCAGTATTGGTAAGCTAGTAGGCAGGTAGAGCCTCCCAGGTATTGTCTTAAACATCAATAAAAAATATTGTTATTTCTGACATAAAACATTATTTCCTAGTTACTGTATTTATCATCCAATTCCCAGAGGCTGAAATTACAGAAAAATGCCAAAGACTTCCCATCACATTCTACTAAAATCATAGGGCTCTTTTGCTGGTATGGAATTACAAAATGGAGCAATACAGCCATGAGATCTATGTTTTTTCCAAAATGAACCTCATGTACAGATAGTAGGTTTTAAAGTGCAGAAGTAAAGTTAAAAGTATGTAGTTGAATCAGAAAACAACTTTCCCTTTCTTCTCAGATAAATTATTCCATAGGTAAAGAGATAAAGTAGGAACAAATTCTGCAGGGTCAGTTTGAGGCTTTTGAAGCTTTGTAATTGGTTTCTCTGACTGTGACTCTTTCCATGAGTAGTAACAGCTAGTAAGCATGGGTGCTTTGTGACATACTTTTTTGTCATGTTTTCTAATGTTCATATTTCTTTGTAAATCTGCTTCTAACTTAATCAACATTATGAGATTTTTATAAATTTGAATTATTCTTACCTTCTGTTTCCATTGGAAGCTAATATAATTTCTGGCAACTGGTGAACATGCTAGATTTACTGAGAATTCAGTGATCTTGTTTTCAGGGAGAAACAAAACTTCACTTATGTGATCTTAATCTCTAACACAGATGAATAACAACATTAAAGCTCTTCCCTGTTGTGATTATGCTACTAATTAATTACTAATGGTTAGAATTAAGACTGTAGTCCTACATGAACTAGGTCTTAAAATGGGTGTACTTCAGCATGTGGATGACCATCAGTAAAGAAAAATAACTTTAGTGCAAAAGGAGAAATTGACTGTTGAGAAGTGCAAGGAGAATTACATGAAGTCCGTACATTTATATGATCTACAATTTGCTGTTGTGTGTGTATCAGATTTAATTATGTATTTGATGTTGTGCCATTGAATATGAATGCTTTAATATGAATGTGGTACCAAAAAATCATATAAAATCTGTTCAACAGTAATTGACATAATAGTAGTGTTTTGAAATGCATAGGATGGGAGTGTTTGAATGCCTGAATGCGAATATTAATGCCATAAACAAGTGTCTCGTGTTAAGATTTGGTGTTTTGCTGAAATGCCCTTCTTGGAGTACTTTTACAAGTCCTGCTCTGAAATCTGATGGTAGCTCTCAATATAATTAAACTGGAATTGTCCAGACTGTGCTGATAGCTCTGTTAATACCATTAAAGTTGTTCGTATTTGTTATATCCCTCTTTGTTTCAAAAGTGCATGATAATAATAAAACCCAGGTTCTTGCGTTAGAAGTTATGATCTTTTCTTCCTATTGCAATTTACCTTTGTGTCTAGAACAATTTCATTTTCATTCTGTGGATGACTTTGCCTGCCTCTCATTGCTTTTTTTCCCTGTTACTGCATTTTTCAATAATTTTCCACTGTGTTGTGTTTTTTTCCCTTTTCTTCCATCTCCCCCTGCCACTGACAAGCTGTGGCACTGGCTTAATAAGAAGGTAAATAAACAGAAAAATTGTGATTCCAACTAATGGATTCTGTGGTTTTGGGGAGTTTAATTTTTTTTTAATAATTTTTTTTTTTTATTTTGCAGCATGAACACCCCTTAACATGCCTTGCTTCATAGATTTGTCTCTCAAATGCCTCTTTTCCAGCTCTTGGTATAAGCTACTGAAGGTCATATAATTCTATCTGATCTCTTCTACTCCAGTGAATGCACATAGTTAAATATTTTGTACAGCAGTATTGCATTAGCCTTTCAAGGGGTAGTTTGATTTATGGGCACTTTTATTTAAGAACAGTTGATCTTCACCTGGTCTCCACTTGTACACCAAACAAAACCAGTTCTCTCCAGCGTGGAGAGCTGTTCTCTGCTCAGAGAAAGCATCAGTTAATTGAATTAACAAGGGAGTGGCGAGGGTGTGAAGCACAGTTGTAAAGCTGTAAGTGCTTGCAAATAGTGCATGGACTGGGTTCAGTGAGTGCTGTCAATCTTTTACTTCTGAAGTGTCAAATTTGCCTGTGTACACAGGCATGGTATGTAGCGTACCAGGAGTGAATACATACAAAGTGAGACTTTGCATGGCCTCAGAACTGCTGAATCTTAACAGGTCTGAAGGGAAGAGAAAGGCTAGTAAAAAAAACCAAAAAAACCAACCAAACAAACAAACAACAACAACAACAAAAAAAACAGCAAAAAAAAAAAAAAACCAAAAAAAAACCCCAAAACTTTAAAGTAGTTAGTATAGCTAAAATATTTTTTTCCTATTGCGTAGCTTTTAAAAGCGTGTGATGTTTTCCCAGTTATTCCCAGTTCCCGTGGTTCATTTTAGGCAACTAGGTTTAACTATTGTTCTTTGGGGAACTTGGGGATCCCAAGAGAAGTTAGAACTGCTTTGGCCTCATGTGTGACTGAAATCTGAACAGTAACTAAATTCAGTGATATCACTCTGTGACTTGAGCAGTGGCATTGCTTCAGACAAGCACAGAGCTGGGGACGGATGCCTATCGCAGGCACCATAAAAAAAACATACTACAACAGAAAACTCAGAGTTTACAGGTGATAATCTCATATGTGGTTAAATATATTATAAAAGGTTCTTGTAAACAAGGAAGTGAGGCTACACAACTGGCATCTGCCATGAATGGCTGATGGGGAATAATGCTGATAGTGACACCTGTAGTTCTAGGCTGAGCAGGTCCAATTAATTTAGAAAGCTTGATCTGCAGTATTTAATGAGTGAACACAGGGTTCTATGTTGAGAGGGCTTTCTGTGTTTCTGAAAAAGAGGAGAGAGTTGCTTGCTTCATGATTCAGTTATAATTGTGCATGAAGAGGGGCATTTTTAATGTTCTTTTGCCCTTCACTGTATTTCTCCTGTTTTAAAATTACATTTTTATTTCCCAACTTTGAAATGTTTGTCTTACATGAGTGACTTGTGGTTAGTAAATATGTGAACCATAACCCATCATAAATTTTTTTATTAGCTATTCGGTTGTTAGCAGAGTTCAGGTAAAGAGCTGAGTTTGGTGAGCCACAACAGAAAGTGAAGTCTCAACTGCTTTTTTTCTGGCTCTGAATTTGTCATTTTCTTTGAAAATTCATATGTGTAGATATATTTTTTTTCCTTAATACTGATAGGTTGCAAAAACAATTTAGCTGTAATAGCTTTGTATGCTAAAATGTCTGGATTTTAGTTTTAGTTTAGAAATTTGCATTATTTGGCGAAACCCTGTGGATATAGTTTCTTAACAGAGTGTGGTTCTTTTAGTTCCTTGGAGTTATTTTTGAAAACTGTTAGTTTACTTTACAGTTTCATGAGCAGAAATCCTGAAAGTCCTATAGTATTACATACAGTGTTGACTTCTGTGCGTGAACATATAGTAATAATATTATAATCAATGAAAAAAAAAGTCAAAAAAATATGCAGTCAGTGGGTTCATTTTGTTGTGTGGTATTTTGGTGATTTTTTTAAAAATTAAAAAAAATGTCATACTCTACCAGAGGCAAAGAAAGGAGGGGATTTGTAATACAGAACACTGGTGCAGTTAAAAGGTGATTGTTTTTGTGCCTTTCTCCTTTTTGCCTGTCTTTGAAGGGAATTACTTCAGAGAACACCAAGATAAATTTCTGATAATCCAGCAGGAAATTAAAAGCTATATGGATATGGCAGAGTTTGAAATGATGGTTGATTATGACTGCTAGTGATAAACCTTGGCTTTTTGATTCCTGTTCATGGTATATGTGGCTCAAAGTATAGAATAGATTCAGTCAGTCTAGCATAATTTGTTCTTAATAACATTCTCTATGTCAGGAGTCTTTAGAAGGAATTGCTAAATTCTTCTGCTGCTATTGGAGGGACACTGGTGTAAGTAGACTTCAGACCTCACATGCACTGTTCTCTACCTTTTCTAGCTTAACTGCTCAGCTGATTCATTTCAGCATAACCTTGGGATGTGTTCTGGTTACAGACTTCCCCTTATTTTCTGCAGATGATATTAAGGAGGTGGTATCTTTAAATATTAACTGAGCTAAAGGGAAATGACAAGTCTAAGGATGTCTTGGGAAAAAAAAATCCTCATAATCAGTGGAGTTGTTCACAGAAAAAAATAAAAAGTTCTTGTTGGTAATTTTATGTACATTCAATTGAAAATGAAGTGGATGCCTAGGTGTGCCTCGCTGTTTGGGTATTGTAGCAAATCAAACATACTAGAAAAACTACTGCTCTGAAGGCTATGCAGTATGCAACATGCAAATATTAATTCATAGATGATGTATCATACTGCACAACATGGAGAACCTGTCTAGATAGTAGGATTTCTGATTTTTAAGCATGGACTGTAGTTCTTTTACAGCTTAGTGTAGTATGGTTTGTGTCATCATCCAAAAGTTGAAAGAGGAAGTACTTGCAAATTATTGAGGAGCTTTCTAATAGAGTGTAACTCAATCGTAAAAAGCCTTTTTACAGGGAGCTAAATGAAAAAAAAAGACCTTGATAATTTCATTTCAAAACTGTGACAATTAAGGATAGTTTTTGTGGACAGTCTATCACAAATCAGTAAAATTTCAGTTTGGTTTTATGAGCGTGACCTTCTGTGGCTTAGGAGCCTTGCTTTCCTTTACCTTTGCATAATTTTGGATGTTGTGGCAGCCTCAGCTTTCCACTGTTGACTAACCTTTAGCTTAGAAGCTTGGAACCGAATACAAAACTTCATGACCTCTGGCTAACGAGTAGCATTTAGTCAGTACATGTTTGTCTCTGTGTGCATGCCCATGGTTTACAGGAAGGGTGTAAAGGGGGGCCTGGCAGGGTTGGAATAAGAGTGAGGTCTGGACCTTGTTCGGTGATAAGTACAGCCACCCAGGCATTTTACAGTGTAGCTTCCCTGCAGTGAGTAGCTTACCTGCACCTATGCATTGTTTAGCGTGAGTGTGCAAAGGTGAGGGATTGCTAAGGAAGTATTGTGGGTTAATGTAGGGAAAGGAAGTGGGTTCTAATAGGAAAAAAAAAAAAAAAAAGAGTAAATATAGCCTTAAGTGAATGTTGTCCATCTGCTTTTACTTCTACGATACTCAGTCCAATTCAGTCCTCTCCTGTGATCCGTCTGTACCACTTATACAACTTGGATCCCCTTAAGTCTGTGTTGAGAAATGTCATTGTGGTACCTGTAGGCTTGCCAAAGCTGGCTTTCATCAAGCTTCCTTGGGCTGCCTGCCTGAGTAAATAGAGACAAGGTGGGCTTGCATGGCTGAGGCTGCTGCTGGTACCAGTATGTCATCAGTGCTGCCATGACTTTGGTAACTAGATTAAAGGTAATCCAGGATTTTCATGTGCTGTAGTTGCACCTTAATGGCAGTCCAGGCATGTTTGAACCCACAGTCCAGGTGTCAGGGAAGGATACCTTGTCCATCATGTACCATCTTGGAGAGAGTCATCATCCTGGTCTTTTGGAGTTTGACCTTCCAGTAGTTACTACGTGGCAAAACATCTAAAGCGTTCAGCCTTAGCTCCACTGAGGTTTCACCTATTGGATACCCCTCACACAGTCATTGAGCCGAGCATTTTTGGAAATCTCTGACAGTATTTCTAATTACATGGATTCCGTGAATCTGATTAAGGTGCTATATGTAAGACTACTGGACTTCTTTTATCTCTGACTTAGAAAAGTAAATAGCAATTTGAACTTTGTCTGAAATGATAAGGGCAGCTTTAATTTTTAATTGGATCATTTTGAAGTCCATGCTCTAAAATTTTCTTCCCCTGCCCATCCAGTGGTGGTTTTTTGGTGATATTTTAGATTTTTGTCCTTTAAAACAGGGACTTTTATTTCTTGCTTCTCTTGCATAACCATTAGATGTACATGAGGCTTGGAAGGGCACAGCAAATCCTGTTTCAGTCTTATTTCCAAAGAGGTAACCCCTATATATACCATATATATACCCTGTGTAAGGGCTACTCAAAGTTTTTCAGAGAGCTGCAGTACTGCTGCAGGCAGGTCACCTCCCTCCAGCACTGGCAAGGCATTTCTAATGGCTGAAATAATTCAGCAATGCTGAAAACTGTTAAAAATACCTAAGACAAAAGTTTTTTCACATTCCCTCATGTTCTCTGAGTTCCTTTCTGCAGTTCTTAATGGAGTGCAGATTTTGTTACAAGAACTTGCTGGCTTGACACCTTAGTTACTTCTAAAAGGATTTTACTTTCTTTTAGTTTTTGTCATCATTTTGAACAACAGTTCTAAAATGCTGAATATAATCCTTGAATTAATTTAGATCAAACAAGGAGCTGGTTGTAAAAACCTGAAGTTTAAAAATAATTACTTGATGTACATTAACTGCTCAGATGCTACCAGATGAACACATACAAAAAAAATCCTTTTTTTGAATAGGAGATCTAACTTCAGTGTTGACCAATTCAATCATCACACAGTGGTCTGAGAAGTTCATTGTTCCAGGGTCAATTTCATGTGTAGGAATAGGGTAAATAATGAAGAAATAAGTAATGTAAACCATCAGCATGCATATTAGTAGTTTTATAAGATCTCTAACTAAAATGTTACCAAGTTAATTGTTGAATATAGAACTTGTACTCAAAGGTACTTTTGCTTACTACACATTGGCATTGATCTCAGTTCTCTTAAACCACAAATTTTAGAGTTGTGCTGTTGCTTTTTCCTGTAGTAATGCTAAATGGAGTAGAAATAGACCTGGTGTTTGAACCATAGGAGCTAGAAAAATGTGTTTGGTCATACTTGCATGTGCTTTCACAGCTTTTTATGTCAACAGTCAATTTGTGTATGAGATGAAGCTCAGCTTGCGCTATTCCAGAGCACTCTGCAAAGTCGTGTGACTGAGCAGTTTCATTGTTTTGAATGACATTATCAGAATTTCTCCGTTCCTATGTGGTATCACCATTTGGTTCTGGACACATATAGGATGAGCCTTTTTGTAAACTGGCAGAACAACAAACGTGCCTGTTTCCTGTATCAGTCAGTTTAGCTGATGCATGCTTAATGCCGAGCATCCTCCTGAGACTGGAAGCAGATTGAAATAGTTGGTGCTGAATAATTGGCCTGATATTCAATAATGTAGAACCCCACCTGTCCCATTTCAGTTCAGAAGATGATGAGGCAGCTTTAAAAATTTTATTACTTGCAAAAATACCTCATTTGTCATGTAGATGGCTCTTAGCTCTTCAAATCTGAAAGTTATGGTTGTGCTGTGCAGTATACCTTGGTAGCTTTGAAGTCCTGTGCAGACAGTATCTGTAAGTTTCCAAGTTGCTGAAGGACAAGAAACAAAGACAAATTTCTGAGTTCTAGCTGACATGAATGTCTTCTTTAGGTACTTCTCTAGGTCTAGTAAGTAACTGTTGAATTATTGCTTGCTTTGCAGAGAGCTTGCCATGTTGTGTGGTAATGTGTACATGTTTTTTGCAAAATCACATGTCATACCATGACCTTAATCATGCTAACATCGCTTGTTAATTGTTCATTTCCAAGCTTGGGCATAAATGCTGTTTGATTAGAGCCTGATTTTGTACTGTGATTGTAATTAAAAATAACAATACTGTCATATAGCGTATAGTATTGCTTTCAGTAAAGATTGATTTATATGCTATAATTTGTTTTTTCTTTTTTTTTCTGCACAGATTATCGTGTGGTTGGAGAAAATGCTAGATAAAATAATCAGCATTTTCATAATATTTTTGCTAGTGATAGGAACCCTTCTGCTAGCTCTTCTCCTTACTGCAAAGGTACAGTGTGCTAACAAATATAATCATAGAGCTCATTTTCATTGCTGATGAAGGTTACTGATATTTATATGAGATTGTATAGCTTAAAGAATTTTTCTAAATGCTTAGGAACTAATTGCTCTGTAGTTGAACTTGTCACCATTCAAAGACTATAAAATATACAAAAATATACCAAAATCTCAATATTTATATTTCTTTGTATTTTTGTGGTTTGTTACATATATGACAAGGCTAATATATAGACATTTGGAAATGCAGAATTTATTCTAGTAAAAGAATTACTAGCTTATGTATTATAGGAACAGATTTGTTTTGCATCCTGTCAACACCTTCCTTGTCAACAGGAGAACTACTTAGAATTTTTTTTTAAAATTTACCTTGCATCAGAAACGTTTGCAAAATGCTCAGGGTGTGTTTGTAAATTTGTTTGTGTAATTGCCTGTAGTAATCTCATGGTATCCTTTTCTGGGTTAAATGTACTGAGATTCATGATCAGATGTTCTCTGAAATTGATTTTTGGTTTATGGTTGGGTGTGGGGTTTTTTTTTTTGTTGTTCACCAGAAGAGGTCACTCATGTACTTTTTTATCCTTTTTCCCTAATGGAGCTGTGTTCATACTTGAAACGGTCGATGGAGATTGAATGTTTGACTTGCATACAATTATGGAACAAAGATCAGTGTGTTCTGATGTCAATCTCCTTTTTCCAAAATGTAGCATATATGATGTTGAGTACTTAAAATTGAAAACCTTAGAAGTTGTGCAAACATTCCTGCCTAAAGCTTCCTTATATTCATAAAAGGACTATTAAGATATTTGTAAAAGTATTTTATCATTCTTGTTGAAGAATTTATTTGGTCAGGCACTTCATAGTGTGACTGGTCACGTTAGAGTTAAGTATTCATTAATTTTTACACTTCTTTGATCCATGGCTTAAAAAAGTATATTTGAAACTGTGCTTTGTATTTTACAGCTTCCCTTGACAGCACTGCTGTTATTGTTAAATTTTTTTCCACTGATGTGATAAGGTTTACATTTCCATTTGCTATTACTAGTGACCAGAATTGTCAAAGCAGAGTGATGATTATTGTATTGACTAGGTTTTTCTTGGGTTAATGGAACTTCTTTCTTCATAGTGGGTTGTTTGCACTGGAAGAATTATTTTTTAAATGTACAAACTAGTCACTTCCCCCCTCCTCCCCTTCCCCTACAACCTCCCAATACCCCCCCTCCCAAAAAAAAAAAAGGAAAAAGTCTTTCTGAATGTAGGAAGAGCTGTAGTTTGCACCACATCACATTTCTCCTCTCTGTCTTTAATTCAGGTACATCAAGAGAGCGTTCACATGATTCAAGTCACAAGCAGCTTGATCAATGAGACAGTAGCCAGTCACCCAGAATGGGCAAAGTAAGAATGCTGAAGTTAAGTGAATAGTATAAGGTGGATCAAACTTGCAGGTGCTCTTATGAATAGTCTTTAATTTGAAAAATCCCCTAGGTGAACAGAAATGTGGGCGGTTCTCACAGGCAGATGTAAAAGCCAAACTCTCAGACAGCAGGGATATTTATACATCACTCTGAAGGACTGTCAGTGTGATATTTCATTTGAGGACTGGCTGGATTTCGGTGGTGAAGGATGGCTGTATGAACTTTTCTAGCTACAGTT
Source organism: Pachycephala philippinensis (assembly GCA_013397055.1). Lineage (NCBI taxonomy): Eukaryota > Metazoa > Chordata > Aves > Passeriformes > Pachycephala > Pachycephala philippinensis. Next base: position 98,408 of record VWZT01012665.1, on the reverse strand, counting down.
GTGGAGAAGAAACTTGTATGGTGCAGAGAATAAAGAGATCAGTATTTTTTCCCTTTCTCCTATGAAGGAAAGGTGCTGGCAAAGAATGCTCTCTCCAGAAAGTTTCAAGACAGAGCTAAATTATTTTTTCGGTGTGGAGAGATGGATGCAGAATGCCTTTGAGGGCATAGGAGTTGAAGTCATTGTTTCTGGAGTGAACTGAAAAAAAGTTCAAAGGTGGAAAGAATGGTGGATGGGGAGAGTTTGGTATGAATCAGTTGGGAAGAGCCATTCCTATTAAGAGAGATGTGTATAGTGTGCACAGGGGGAAGTTTGTAAGGTTTAGTCTGTGTAATGATTAAAGTAAACACCGAGGCAAATGTTAAGGGAGACAGAGGGTTTTGAGAGAAATGCATCTAGAGAAAAACAAGGGCACGCTGGTGAGTAAAGGAGCAATTTCATGAACGTCTGAGGGGGAATAGGTAAGACTGAAAAGTGTGGTTTTAGGGGAGGCATGTTCCGGGTGGCTTTCATTCTGCTTCAGCTAAACAGACATTGGGCAAAGGTGAGTTACCGATTAAATGCCAGGGAAAAAAGATTTCTCCAGAATAAGAATGGTTGACTCTTTCGAGGGCACATTATAAACAAAAGTGATGGTGGTTTAAGAAGATTGAAAGAAAGCACATGCTGTATTACAAGAGCAAAATAGTTTTTCAAAAACAGAACTAAAAGGATATAGTTAATAACCACTGTAGTAATATGTGCTTTAGCACTAAAGTAATCACAGTCATGAGAACAGAAAGCACTTAAAGTGGTTTTAGTCCTTCATGACCTCTCTTGCGTTGTTTGGCCTTTCTGTTTTGCCATAAGATGGAAAAAAGTGGGACTAATGAAAATGGAAATTTGACTGTCAGAAGCTTATTTACATAATGAAACTACTGGAGTTCTAAGTTGAATAACTAGCAGAATTGTAGCATAACTTTTTACTTTCAGTGTTTGCATCCAAATTTGAAGTATCCATAACACTATATTTTTATTAATGGAGAGCAAGAATACCTCTTGCCAAATCCATGAAGCTTTACCAGCTTTCAGAGCTTGATGCTCGTATTATATTTAGAGGTGAGTGACTGAAATATCTTGGAATTCCAATCCGGAACATTTCTGAAGCATTACACAGACAGAAGAGCTTCCATGTTGATCTTCAGTCAGGTGAACAAGTATAGCAGTTTTATTTCCTGAGTGCTTTCATTTTGTTTTGGAAGGGCTCCAACAAGTGTCGTTGAATCAAGATGTAAAAAGAAAGTCAAAGCAGAGATTGTGTGCCCTGTATTCACAAGTGGTGAAATGCTGGCAGCTCAGTAGGGTACATTGCTTGAAAGTGATGTGAGTCCTTGAAGAAATTCGCAAGCAGGTAGTTTGGTGAGGACTTAGAAATAACTGATGTCCAAACCCTTTTTCAGCTGGTTGCTTTTTCACGGAAACTATGTTAACAATTTACATTCAGCTTGTAATTCAGAAGGTTGTGTTTGCAGCTAGATGAGACTGCTCACACAGTATTTTCAGAAAACTCTGGAGGAAAAAAAAGGTAGCGTGAATAGCACACATACAGATTGAAGAGATCTCTTTTGAAAAAGTTGAGATATCAATTTAATTAAGGTTTCAGGAACCTTGGAGGATTTTAAATGCAATGATGTGCCCTAGATTTAATTGTGCTTTGCTTGTGGGAAAATCTATTCCTTGATATGTAGAAGGAAACATTTGAGTTGTAATAAGTTTATATGTATTTGACCGTAATGATTTGTTGTTGTTTCAAAACGTTAATTTGCAATGTGTTTTGGGTGTAATGAAATGTGTGTAATATAAAGCAGTTAACTTTGTTTTCCTTCTTTAAAAACACCCCAGCTGGCTCCCAGAGGCCCAGGTCATTCAGAAGGCGCTCAATTCCGCAGCGAACAACGTGTACCAGTACGGCCGAGAATGGATCACACACAAGGTAAGAGTGAGCTCTCAAAAAACTCCAATTGTTCTTTAATTTTTTGTATTTCATGAAAGTAAAAAGAAATAAAAATATATTTGTCAGTAGTTCTTTTCCATGTGCTTAACCATTTTGTTGACAGATCTGTTCTTTCCACTCTCTGGTTTGTGACTTTTGAAGGAAGAGTGGGAGTGATTTCAGTAGTCTTTTCTACTCAGAGGGTAGTTTATTTTTAAGAGCTGAAGTATCTGTCATCATTCTAATGATTCCCAGTGAAAATGCATCAAATAAAATTGAGTTTTTTGGTTTTTTTTTAACTGGCTTTATCTGTCCTATTATAGACAATGTAGACTTTCATTGCAACCACCACCCCTCCTTCTCTCCTGTATTCTTATTTCTGTGTGGGCTGGGTGCGGTACACTGGACATTTTTTAAATCACAATTTATGTAGTTAAGCTAACTTTCTTTCCTATTATTTGTCAAGATTCCTATTTATATATTTTGATATCTAGCACACATCTCAAATTATTTGAAATGTTTACTCTAAAGATATGATCAAGGGTTTTGGATTAATCATTCTAGAGACAGCATTGGTTTTTCAGTGCAGAAAGAAGTCCTTAGTGCAGCAGATTGTTTTTTAACAAAGTCTTTGTATTGTGAGCCATGTTGTCTGAAGTGTGTATTTCATACTGTTACTAATTTTTTCTAATAATTTGGGTTTCAGATATGCCTTTACAGACACTCTTATGTGATTCATCAAGCTTGAAGTTCATCAGTAGATGGCTACTTTATTCTGTCCTGTGTAATAAAAGATTTTTATGTGTTTTAGCTCCATAAGATTTTAGGAGAAAAAGTAAATAACACTGCTGTGATTGAGAAACAAGTGCTGGAGCTCTGGGACAGGCTTTATCACTCTTGGTTTGTGAAGGTGGGTAACTTATTTAAATGGTGTTTGTATAAACTATCACTTAGTACACTGAGGTAGTTATGCTATGTATGCATTTCTGAGGAAGGGATTAGCAGAAAGTTGGATGGTTGAGTAAAGGTCAGTGAAAAGAAGGTAAAAATGTCAAGTGTGCAAGGCAGATCATTCTACAGTCACAGTTTTGAGTACAGCCAGAGCTGTGTCCTACATGGAAGTAGTTAAGTGTGTTTGTATGTGTGCCTTTTAATTTACCGTTTTCTCATTTTTTATACTTAGTATTTCGTAGTTTAGCACTTTCTGCTGAATTTTTGTGTTGTTGAGGTGTTGGGAAAAGGAAACTGGTCTTCTGCATGATTTGTGTAACTTCTATTAATTTGAAATTGTGAGACAGGAATTGTCTTAAGTTTCTTACAATGCATTTTTGCAGCCATCTTATAATGGGTTCTGTACACTGAATCTTGAGAAGTTCAAGAGTTAAATAATTTTTATGCTGCCAATGCTGTTTGCCTTTTAAAGGAAAATGCAATTCATTAGTCATTGCGCAATGGAAATATCAAATTTGGAAGTCATGTTCCTGAAATATTTCTGTATATTTAAATGATTGTGATTATATTAACACTTTTCTTAATGCAGTTATTTTTCAAGTACCTCTAAAGTTCTGAGAAGATCTCTGCATTAAAGAAGTGACATTTTCAGTATAGAACTAGATGAACAGATGATAGGTCTTCATACAGTTTACAAATACAGAAGGCCTATTGGAGGGAGATTTTTACTACTCATATGGTTCTGCTCTAAATAAATTGCCAGCTCAGAAGAAAGGTCTCTGTGTTGGCGGTGGATTGTTAATGAAGGTTGCTAATTGTGCATCACATAGTGTAAGAGTGCATCTAGAGAGAGTTGGTAATAAGCAGAAAAATGTAATGCTCTTATATAAATCAGCGCAGGGACCTCATTTGGAATGTTACTTGCCATGTGTGGCAAAAAAGATAGTGTCATTTTGAATGCAGGCTGGTAAGGCTAAAAGGGTTCAGAAAATTTCAGCCAGTAGTGGAATGCTTATTATACAAATCAGAGTTAAGAACCTGAGAAGTCTCCTTCTATTAAAGACTAGGATGTTGTAGTCAGCGGGTTTGCTTAAGCTTGCTCACAGAGATTTTTGGCATCCTTCTCTGAAACACTTGTCACAGTCCCAGACTGAGTCAAACAGCCTCATTCAAGATGGTAATCAGGTATGATTCACTGGGCAATAGGCAACTTCATAATTAGGGAGGAACCACTTAAGGAATTAGCTGTTGTTTTTATGGCCCTGTCCTGTTGCCTTGTTGTGTTGCAGTTACAAAGGTGTGTAGTCAGAAGAAATCCTCCACGCATCCAGTTCAGCTTTTAGGTTCCATGTGGTTGAACATTACCTGTGGAGAGGTAGAAACTAATAGTGAGAAAACTACTTGCTTTGACTTCTGCTTGCATTTTTCTTTATGGGCTATACTGGGAAAACTTATATATTGCAAACAGTAAGTTATGTAGGCAATAGCTGAAATCATTACCTCTGTCTTGTGTGCTTTCATTAAAAGCAAAATAGATAGCATTGTGTCAGTCAAGCAGTAAAGTTAATTTTTAACAGAGGTGAATCAGTACAATATACAGATATGTAATTAAATTGGATAATTAATTACCATTTTCTGTCAGATTTTAATTTTTCCAGTGTACAGAGTACTTCCAGGTAGTTTTGGGGATGCCAGTTAAAGCAGCTCTAAGTATTTAGATGCATGTTGGATCTGTTCCTCATTAAGAAAACATCAGTCTAAATCATTAGCTTTTGACTTTCTTATATCTCTACATTTTATTTGAATGTCTACTTTCTTTGTCTCTTTTTAAGAATGTAACACATTCTGGAAGACACAAAGGACACAAGTGGCACATAAACCGTCAGAACAGCTGGCTTGGAGATATTCTGGACTGGCAAGATGTTGCATCATTTGTTCATGATAACATTGAAACATTTCTCTCGGTATGTATTCTTTGCACTTACTGTGAAATTGGTCTAATTTCTAACTGATAACCTTGGAGTACCACTAAGGTTATGGATTCAAGTACATGGAAAATTAGGGAAACACTGTTAGTGTTACTTACAATTACCTAAGCAATTATTGTAAGCCTATTTAAGATATAACTGTAAAACAAACAGAAATGGTTATGATAAAGAAGCTCTTGTGATTTCAGCATCTGCATGGATATCAGCTTCCCAGCTGTCTTCCTGAGGCAGATTGTTACCTGTGTCACCTGCAAGCTGATTTTCAATGCATTATTTTATGTAGTCTTTTCTCTTTAAAGAAGCAACCAGTTGGTGTAGGTTATAACTGAAGAAGCTATAGACTAAGAGGTTATGAAAATAAAACCAAGCAATAAAAGCAGGGGGTCATCTTTTTTTTCTTTTTTGCCTCAAATAATTATTATTTTTTGGGTTGAAAGCAGGTTATTTTCCTCTTTTATGAAAGTTCTGTGGAGAATGAAATAAATATTTTACACAGTGTGAATTCCTGAATAAAAACCTTTCACCTTATGAGGAGAAAATGAGGAAGCATTGAAAGCAAGCCAAACTGAAGTGTTTCACTAAAAAATCATGTTAAGTCCAAAATGCTTAATGTACAGAGTCAATCCCCAGTATAGTTCATCTTTGACTTGAGCTGTTATCATTACTAGAAGTATCTTCAATGTTGGAAGACTTATTATTTATACCTAACTGGTGCCATAGCAGCTCTGTGGATGCAATTAAAGCTAGTATTTGCTTCCAGGCAGTTCTTGGTTTAGACTGATTGGCGTGCTCCCAACTGCTGCTTAAGTTGTTACAGCTTCTACCAGAGAAGAAGATGTGAGACAAGAAAAAGTTGAGAGAAACTTTATTGCAGTAAACCTTTTCTCAGTTAATAATGAAATTTGCTTAATGCTTTCTCAAAGTTGGCCATGCATGCTTGAGGCAGAGGGTTTAAAAATGCACAGCCCATCATGATTTAAAATCAATGTGGAGTTTCCTTCTAGGCAAGAGGAACAGAAGGAGGAGAAACTACTTGATAAGAGCGTGTCATTTGCAGCATTGCTGCACAGTGCTCAGAAACCGTGGTGTAAAGTGTGCTTCAGTAATGTAGGCAGGCTAGAGAGAGGGGAAGAAAAGTGTAAAGAGAATAAATATTTAAGAATTAGAAACATTAATATTAAAATTTTCGTCTAGCTAACATGCTTCCTTTACTTCTAAAATGTGGTTTAGAAGTTCAAGAAAAAGAATTGTGCCAGCAATTGACTTGCTTTCCTGTTTATTTCCAGGAACTCATTACTCATCAGCTGTGGGGAAACACCTGTCTTTTTTCTCCGTATACTCATGTCCTTAATGACAGACTGTAAAATAGTCAGCTTAGTATAAAGCTCTAAATCCTGATTCCACATCCTCACTGGGCAGCATTTTCTTTCCTGGCTTGCTCATCTACAGTGCATTGCATGAATATTACTCACACTGATATTTTAAATTAAAATTGATGAAAATATGATCTCTCTGCTTGTTTAGATCATTAAAACATGGCGATTATGAAAATAAGAAGAGCTTTTGCTTAAGTCTGGTATTTTTAAGCAAGTTTCTTACCCAGCCTAAGATACAAAGCATTCATGTATTCATGATTTATGTTCTTACCACAGCATGAAATCTTTCTCCTGGTATTTTGAAGCAGAAGAATGGGTTGTTAGAATAGCATACTGAATTGGGAAGGGTTAATATTTTAAATTATATGAGTGCTTTTGGGAGTTGTGTGTTCTGGGGATTTAATTTTTCTTTTGCTTAGATTCTTTGGTTTGGATTTTTTGCTTGTTTACTTTTTTAATATTTTATGGAACTTTGGGTGGGATTTAGACCAGATTAGATGGGGCTCTGAGCAACCTGGTCTAAGGAAAGGTGGCCCTGCCTATGGCAGGGGGATTGGGACCAGATGATCTTTAAGGTCCCTTCCAACCCAAACTGTTCTAACTTTTTTTTTCTTTTTTTTTTTTTTTTTTTTTTTTTTTTGGTTGAGTGTGTTATTTATGGAGAGAGTGAGGTTGAACACTTGAAATCAATGCTAGCTTGCGCTTCTTAAGAATATAGCAAGACACAGTACAGTCCTAAAGCTGTGCTGACAGCTTCTTTAACAAACAGATAATAGGAATTGTCTGAGATAGCTGTAGAGAAGTGTGCAAAGAAGTGGATATGCAGCTCTAATGAGATTTCCTCCACTCTTGGAGAAGAATAGATGTGTATGATTACATACTTGCATGTAACAAGTATTTATGCATAGATTGAGTTTACCAAAAAATAAATGTCTTGCTAGGCCCTTGGCTTTCTGAAGTATTTCAGAATAGAACAGATAACAGTTTTCTCTGAAAATACAGCTATTTGACAGTGTCATATTACAGCCACAAGCAGGTAAGATCTTTTCCATTGATGGAAATCATAGGAAGTGTTCTTCCTCCTTAATAAGAGAAGGAGCGTTTGCTGTAAGAAAAACATTAAAAGAAGGCAGATGCTGGTGTTTCACTTCAGGCTTTTCCCCTAGTGGAAGAAATTTTCATTTTAGAGTTGAAAGCATGTAATTAAATCACTGATATAGGTGTGCTGGGGAATTGCTGCTGCTCATTTAGTTAGTAACAACATGCATCGCTTCAGAATTCTGAGTATCAGGTAAAGCTTGGAAGGAAGTCTTCTGTACCCCCCTCAAAATGTGCTGTCCATTATAGCAGTTATACTTAGCTGTAATTTGATGTAGACAGACATTAATTATTTTAAAGTAATTTACTACATAAACTTGTAAAGTGCCTGAAGATTTAATATGAAGATGAGCTTTTCCAAGTCATCAGTTAGCTTTTTTTAAAAGCTTTGGTGTTAGCAGCACTGCTGCCTTTTTCCAGTATTAGAAGCAGTAGTGTTTAAAACCAGTATAATATAATCAGTGGTGTGTTTCTGAAGTGGGGTTTATTTCATCTCATTCTTTGCAGAGAGAGAGCAAGAGTGGATCCTCACTTCTGCCTTGTATTTTGCAGCCTACTCCACTCTGAGGTAGTTTGTCAGATGGATGAAACAGGCAGCACGTAGCTGGACTATTAAGATTTAATTTCTGAAAAATAAGACTCATTCTTTCCTCACTCATCTGCTTTTCCATTCATACCCTTTTTCTCCATTTCTTGTATGCTTGTGGCATTGAGAAAGTGAATCGCTGCTGGCTAAATCTGTGAATGATGACTCAGAGCTCCCTTGATGTTATATGAGACATTGCTAATGTCTTCTTAATTTGATCTTTTGGCTCCTTGCACAAGAGTACTCATCATTCCCCCGGCAGGCGGTATCTCATTCAGAGATCTCCCAGACAGGAAGACAGAAGACCTTCCACAGAGATGTACACAGCAAGCTTCAGCTTAGTTAGGTTTCTCTTTCTGTGCCTTTAGCATGACTGATCTGCGTGTTTTAAATCAAGTCAGCTTCTCAAATATTTCACTGACTTACTACATATCCTAATATTTTTTCTGGCTCCAGTAATTTCTTCAAGTAATCTCATAAGTTTATAGCTAATTCAGTCCATTTTGCAGTAATATATCAACTAGCATGGTTTTGGTTTTTTTGTTGTTTTTTTTTTTTTAACATCTTTGTGTCCAGTTTTATTCACTTTATGCCTCTGTTGATCTTTAGAATCAAGTTAGGCACATAGATTTATCTGGGTTCCAGAAGTTTACTGACTTGAAGTTCTCAGTAAATTACTGTTTTGGTCAAGTGCCTCTTAACCCTTATTTTCAGGTGTTGACCAGTTTAGAAGTGGCCAGGAGGACACCCTAGATGCCTGAGAACATTGTGTGCAATTTTGCTTTCTTGCCTGTTACAGATTGGAAAGGCACAGTAACTGATGCTGATGGTGACACAGCACCGTGTGATGCTTAAAGGAGTGCTGAATTCTGTACAGCTTCGTAGCTCTTTTAAACACTGATCCCCGATGGCTCCTTGCAGAGCAGTGGTTTGGGGAAAGAGGTGTGGTTTTCAGTTATTTAATAATAAAAAAGTAACTAAAAGTAATGAAACATTATTGCATAAATATTCACACTTTGTTGTGTTTTGGAGAACTTAGCTGGCAAGGTGTTACCAGTTCTTTATGTGTAGAAGGTGAGCTCATCTACTCAGCTGCGGTAGGCTCGAGGAATCAAACAGCATTATGAACTCTTAGATGCAGCTGCACATAATTTGATTTTGTGAGTGGTAGGGAAGTATTTGAGCACATTCTGGTACTGTATTCAGTAATGATTTATGTCTGCTATGTCTGTCTTCTCACCTTAGCTATGAAAAGCTTGTATCTTGAAATTTTAATGATGCATATGCGTAAGGAGGAGTTATTCTGTAGTTGGAGACAAGCCGTAAAAGATGCGGTTGCTTTCATGAGAAATACCAAAGCTGTAGAAAGGCACTATCTGCACTTGCTCTAAAGCAGGTGCTGGTGATAACTAGTTCAACAGTTCCAATCAATGACTCCACCAAACAAGGACGTTCATGTAGGAGAACCGTTTCTGGTGTTAATTGAATAGCCTGATACCTACATTCAAACCACCTGCAGTAGCATACGCCTTGTTATCAGCCCTCAGGCAAAAGCTTCTATGTAAAGTGTTCAATAAATCCTGCCTATACTGGAGAAACATCCTGTTTTGAAGAAAACTTCTACAGTCCAACCAATTGTCTGCCTTTCTCTGGCAGATGGAACAAGCTCCTCTCCTTGTGAACTCTCCCTGGTATCAGCTCAGCTTCTGTGTTGCAAGTGAGGGTCTTAACAATTGCTGTGATTTGTGTTTAGAAGACTGTTAAATCAGGCTAGTTTTTTACTCTTAGAGCAAAACTTCACTAGACCAATTTTCATTGCCGACACACTTCACGCTAATGATTTGCTTTACAGTCTCCTAGTTTCATTATTATGTATTCAAAGTGGCCAGTCCTTAACAATCATGTCCTACATGAGCTGTGAGGATAAAATACCATCATGATGGTGCTGTGTAGTTGGCACCGATAGAGGCTGCCCTTAATGGTCTGAGTCACAGGAGTCTAAATGAGCTGGCTCAAGAGCTCTTAAGTATGGAAAGCTGGAACTTAATGGACATCCTCTTCCCTCAAATTAAGGAGCTCGTCCTTTCATAAAATGTTTTTATTCTGGACAACTCCCTCGACCTCTGCCCTGGACTATCTGCTGTCATACGTCGTAGAAGTATTAATTTTCCAGGTCATGACAGGTGCCTTGTCCTGTTGTTTGCCTGTTGGGGTGTTTTTCCCCTTTCTTAGTTCCTACCTCATTTTCTTGAAGGAAAAGCAGTGTTCCTAGCTCTAAAGGTTGTGCATCTTCAATGCCTTCTTACTCAAAGCACTGCTCCTGTTTCAGGGGCCTTTGTTTTCAAGCTGTGTCCCTATTTTTAAGTCTTTTGCTGCTGTTCTGTGATTAAACTCCACATTGTAACAGAAGACCTGTGGCACAGAAGCTCCCATTCACCCACCAAGTTCTAGTAACAGGCTTAAATATCTGGGAGGGGAGCCTTGCATACAATTTAAGGCCTGCTGTTAGCAATGATAGTACTATCTTTACTGATACCAACTGGAAGGCCTCTGCTTTAGCTACAAACCATTCCCTCAGTCCCTCCACTGTCCTCTGTGTTTACAGTCCTCATAACATAATGTGCACCTAACAATGTTACCTGGGGGCTGCATGAGCTTACAGCACTGCTGCACCCCCAGAATGAATTTGTAATCCATAGAAGCTAAGGGGCAGGTACCAGTGGGAGGACATTTTTCAGCAGTGTCCTCTTCACTTTTAACCTCACTTGAATTCTCAAGAGATATTAATAAGATCTGTACAAAAGATGAGCTTTAACATTCATAATTCCCATTAAATAGTAGGAAGCGTGAACTAAGTAGGTCTTTCTGTGTTGTAATTCCCTGTCATTTCCCCCAGCACTTATTCCCCCTCAAGTTCATGCTTAATAAATTATATTCAATGTGATTCACTCACTTCTAAAGGAGAGATGATCACATGGCTTACAGTCCTTTGTCTGCTCTACAAATGCTGCCTACTGGGGAAGGATTTTTTTTGCTTTTAGGGGTTTTTTTTGGTTGGTTGGGTTTTTTTTTTAATTCAGTCTAATTGCTGTTTGTTAAATCAAGACTAATAGTTGCTGGTTTTGAAGTCTTCACTTACAGCTTTGAACCTGAAGGCTTTTGTGTCAGAGCTTTTACAGTTTTTCCAGTTACATTAGTTAGTCTGAAAGAAGATTTGTTTATGATCTTGCTTCTTTTATATGTTAGAATCACTTTGGCTAATACATGCTTACAGTATTCCTTCTGGATGAAACATTTGTTTGAAACTAGTGTGCACTGCATTTAGGATGCTTCCATGTGCCTCCTTTTGATGCATCAAAACTAGTCTTTACTATATGTAACCATAAGCAATCAGTTCCCCAAGCCAGTACAAATTTTAATAGATTATCTAATATTGTTTGATTTATTTTTCATGGTTGCTTAACTGATGCATCCTTACTCAAAATCACAACTTTTGCGTTTCTCTGCAGATTTTATTGAAAACATGCATTTCATTATCATTAAAGCTTTTAAAAATAAATTTATTGAAATAGTTTAGTATTTGATTTGAAGCTTCAGATTGATTTCTGCCTTATGATGTTACTCCTTGTTCTTTGTGTCTTAACACTTCTGCTTTTGAAAAGGTGAATATTTTCTCCCAAGACAAGATCTGCTTGACAGCAATGTTAATCACAGTAAACAAGTGTCACCACATTTAGGTTTTTTGCAATTCTGCGTAATGAAATATTTTGAATATTGGGAGAAAAATTCCAAAATTTGTAATCAACTACGTAGAAACTTACCTTTGGTAGAGTACACATTTTCACTTGATGGAACCTGCTGTAGTGTCGGAGTGAGGGAAGATGATTTTTTTAAAAAGTCATTTTTTTACAGCTTGATGGAGATTAAACACTCAGTAAGTAATTCTCTGTCCTTGCTAATAGCATCCAATGCCTGACTTTGTCTTCACTTCTCCCTTGTTTTTCAGATCCTGGAGTCTCTGTGGATAGTGATGAGTCGCAATGTGAGCCTCTTGTTTACTACGGTTACAACATTAGTGACAATCCTCTTCCACAGTGGCACAGCACTTCTCAATTTTGTGCTTTCAGTGGTAAGTGGTTTGTCATTGGTTCACATGGTCCATTGTACTGGAAAAGCCTAATTGCAGACGTTGTAACAGTGAAAAGTCAAACCTAAAGCATTGGAAACATCTTCTGAACTTACCTAATACCAAAATTCTGTAAGATTTTGCGAATTCCATGTCTGTCTGGGGGCGTTCTAGACAGAGGGCAAGATTCATGTGACTTTTACGTGAGGAGGTAGTACATCTTCCTGTCATTCTATTTGTGGAAAATTTTTGTTTCAGGCCTGGAAGGTACTGTAACTTGTGATATCCTACGTAACTGCTGAAGTCTCATGGCATGTCCTCGTAAGCATATATCTGTACAAGCCATTGCTTTCAGAAGATGGAAAAAATTGTTACAGGGAAATCAGCAATTTGTTCTCTAGTTGTCTTCCATTAAAAAAAGATTGCGTGAGAGTATTTTATTTCTTCCTTAGTCCACAACTTCACCCAAGATGGAACATTTAAAACTGTGTCTGAAAAGTTAGCATACAAAAACTGCAGGCTTGGGTACTAATTGCCAATGATTTTGAGGCACTCAGTCTCAGACACAAAATTTATCTTTAGATGCCTAATGACTTATATCAAGTCCAGTGCATGCTATTCTTGTTATACATGATCTGACTTTTTGTCTGCCAGCAGGATCCTGCCTCTTGCTGGGGCACTGTGCAGTCACCTGGTTTAGCAGAGGCAGTTGGGATCTTGCTGTGTTGGAATTCTTTTAAAGATTAGATGCGTGAACTGTACTCTTATTTTTTCGTTTTTCGGGTTTCCTAGTTGCTACAGAAAAGTTTTTACTAGGTCGGAGTGGCACAAACTAACTTAAATTTTCCAACAAGATAATACTCAAAGTGGTTAGTTTTTCTACTGATTACATTTCAGTCTAATTTTAGTCGTCTCGAATTGAAATTAAAATATTGAATTTTACTTTGATAAAAGGTTTAAAAATTTGTACTTTAAAACGTGGGAATAATGGACAGTTTCTTCAGAACCTCCGTTTTGAAAAATACGTCTTCCATCGAAACGTTCAGTACGAGTGTCAGTCTGTGTAGCACATCCATCCACAATGTAGTAAAACTGTTCAGATCCTCAAGAGACTTGAAAACTGATTATTAGTTACAGAAGTGTCACTTGTATTTCACTTGTGAATACAAGTTCCTCTCTGCACACATGGGCATGTGGATGTATGTATATACCTTTGTGTGGGTGTATAAATCTGCACATGTGTATACTCACACGAGCACTCACTCACTCACTCACTCTGCTCACATTCTGTTACAAAGATTGGGAGAGAAAAAGCTCCATTTGGCTGATGGGCATCTTCAGTCCTTCAGGGAATGCGCAGATTTTGGATGCTGTAAAACACACGACTAAACAAACAACCAGAAAACTCAAAACAAGCAAAAAACTCCCAACAAACAAAAACCCTGAAGCTTTACAGCAGAATATTGAGTATGAAAAGCAGATACAAAAATATTTACTGAATCACTGGACCTGATGCACAAGCAGTTAGGCTGTGTGTTTCTTGATTATCTGTGGAAATGCTGAATTATAATTTTGTGTTTACCCAGAGCTTTCTCCTTGAATTTGGTCTATCCCTCCTCAAATTAGAGTATTTAATATTTTCAGCTACAGAACAAGTTCTACAGCATGAAATAGTAATCCATCAATTGTTTAACTATGGAAAGGTCTTACTGTTTTGTCTTGGGTAAATTGTTCCTTGTAGCCATTGGCAGGATCTTGAATTATTGCTTAGGAAACTATTTAGGTATCTCAGATACCCTGTAAAAGAGGTCTGAAAACTTACAGCCTCCAGTTGGTCTAAGATAGGCACTATCTTTTGCTGCTGAATGTAGTATTGAGGCTGTTCTACTTGTTGGAAGAGTCAGCAAGCCGTTTGATAATATATTATTATATTCAGTGACTACAGCTTCTTTTTACATTTCTACACCTATTGTGCTGAAGGAAATATGTTAATTTCCTAAAAGGCAGATATTCCAGAATTCAGTTAATTTTGTATGGTGCTGTGGTTACATCCATCTTCTTTTAGCAGAATGTGAGTAGGATTTGTACTTTTTCCTAGCTTGTAGTTCAGCTTAACACCATTTTATTCCACTGCTGTTCATTCCCAGCCATTGCTTTGGCTTTTACACTTCAGGTGCGTTTGTCTATCTTGTATCTCCTTAAGAAGACAAGTTTCTTCTGTAAACACTGGGGAAGAACAGCCAGGATAAGCAGATATTATACTTACTGTACTTAGGGGAATATGCAGCTCTCTGTATTGAGAACTGCATGTGCAAGAAGGATCTGTAGGCTGAGCTCAGTGGAAGGAAGACACAACATCATCTGGGTGCCTGCTTCAATATAGAGTTTTCTAGTGAAATCAGGAACTATTACAGTAGCTTAGAAGAAATGGCAGAGCCCATCAAGGAACAAAAATAACCATAATTGCAGAATTACAAAGGATGTTAAAATGTGATTCAAGTTTTAAGATTCTCCAATTTGAAACTGTAACAAAACATAGCTTATACTGCTACTGCAAAGCTTAATTAGTTTTATTATTTTTTTAATCTCAAAATTAATATTAACATGCTGTTTAAATCTGCTAATATGACATTTTTAATTAGCCAGATTGGTTTATCACCCAAGGCAGAAGCTAACCACCTGGGAAGATGGAATATAGCCTAAACCAATTTATGATATTTTGGACAGGGTTCCTTATAGGTGAATAGTTGACTGTGACTTTCAAGTTAAAGTCTGGGAGGGTAGAGTGGGGAAAAATGGTAGTAGCATTTTACTGAGTATGGAGAAATAAGGAAGAGACAGATGGGATGTCATTCTTGAGATTGGTGATGAAATACTGCAATGCTATCTACATTTTGTTTTCTGAGCATCTTCAGAGAGAGTGAAGGAAAAGAGCATGAGGTGTCTGCAAACTGGATACAATGCTTGAATGTAAGAGACTTTTGGAGGTCAGGTTGTTCAGCTCATAAAAAAAGATTAAGATGGGGTTTATTCTAGAATACAACTAGGTTGGAAACAAGAAAAGTGAAAGAATTCTTTCTAATCTTGGGAAAAAAGAAAAAAAAATCTCAGACTTGTAGATGAAGCAAATATAAGCCATAGTTTACATTTGGAGCATACAGAAGGGATTGTTCTTGTTCAAGATACTTACTCTGTTTCAAGATGGAAACAGTTCTGTGATTTATGCTTACCCAAGAAGTTGCTGAGCCCACTGACAGGAAAGTAAGAGAAACACAGTTGACTGCAACATAGAGGAAGCTAATCCAATCTGATTGTATTTTTTTTGTCTTTTAACTGAAGCAATGGAACTGCCATCACTTCTGCTGAGATTCATCATCAAACTCACAGAAGGATTATTCACTTAGGATTGCCAGCTTAACATAAAATTTATAGTTGTGAATTTTTGTGTAGTTCATATCTGATACCCAGCCGCATAATGACTCTTGAGACAGCCCAAATTTATTTGGCAGTTTTGTTTGCTTGTTTTGAGAATAGATGTAACTATTCAGCAATTTTTTGATCTGTTAAACATGCTGAAAAAGAACCAAAAAGCCCCACAAACTAGAATGTTGATCAGCATTCTAGTAGTTTGGTCTAGATATGACTTTGGGACGAGGCTGAACACAGGCAGAAGTTTTATAATGTCTATCTGTAAATGTTAAGTCCTTTGTAGAGCAGGGGAGAAAATGATTTTTTCAGCTCTTTGTGTTTTTCTAAATCCAGGCTTGTGGAAGAGTATCTTGTTCCTTTCCAGTAAAATTCAGTATCTGAAGCATAGCTGTGTACTCTTAATTCTGTAAAGTATTTATTACCTTTTAATTTAAAGCTTCAATTTGTTTTGCAGGTGATATTTCTGACCACGCTGTTCTACCTGTTGAGCTCCAGTGATGAGTATTACAAGCCAGTAAAATGGGTGATAAGCCTGACACCTTTGTCTCAGCCAGGTCCCTCCTCAAATATAGTTGGCCAATCTGTGGAGGAAGCAATAAGGTATATTGCTGATTTCTTGCCGTTTCTTGAAAATTATTTTTTAAATTTGATGTTCAACTGCAAATAATTAACAATTGCAACAGCTTGTGTTTCAAAGATGAGTAGGAAATCTCAAAGATTTCAAGAATCTAGCATTGATGTTTTTTTCCCCTTTGATTGTTAATAGAGCAATTTGATTTGACTTGGCTAAAAAATTTTCAGAGATCTGTGCTGTCATGAATAGTAGTGTTTAGTAAAACTGCTGCACCCATGACATCCCTAAACTCATCAGGAAGCAGTGTTTGCAGTTGTGTTGGCAGTAACAGCTAGGGCAGCTCAGTAGGAGCAGATTCATGCAGCAAAACAGTAGAAATGGAGGAGCTGACATCTGTGCTGTACACATTTCAGAGTTACTTAGTGTGAAGTATTTTGTCTAATATTGGAGAATGAGTACCCATTTGTACCTGGAATGTATTAGATACGCTTCTGGAGTGTATTTTCCAGTTCGGTTTCATCTGAAAGAAATCTATTTCACAATCTCCATAAACCAAATTACATCAAAGGTAACAACAGGGGAGCGCTCTCCTTATCACACTTGGAACACTACTGTACTCCAGCTACAGAGTACATACATAGTGATTCATGCTTAGTCACCATTTTTGTGTGTCAGCTCTAAACTACTTCAGTAATTGAAGAAGGATTTTTTATGTTTTCAGATGTGGTTCACAAAGATTACACAGTAAAGCTATTTTTGGGGTGGTGCAGTAATGTTCATTCATCACAGATGAATGAAATCACCAGCTTTCACCTGCTAGCAGCTTGAAACACTAACATGCTGGTAATGTAATAAACTAGATTTTATATAATGTGTTTAAATCATAGTGTACTTCTACAAAAAATTTGATGGTCTGGGCAAAGTGATCAGACTCCATGCTAAATTCTGTATAACCATTGGCTCTTACGCCACTGCTTTCTGTGTCATCTTGTGCATATGTACAATACATGAGTAAGCTTTAAACCGGGGAGGTATTAAAGTGCTTTCCAAACTTATTGCCAAATCTTTGCCATTTTAACAATGGGAAGGTTATATTATGTTGTGTAGGATCTTGAACAACAGTGCTAACTGCTGTAGTCATTTGAAATGAAGGGGCAATTCAGGTAGAAAGCAACAGATTTGGAATTCTGCCAAAAAGTTAATAGCCGTTCTCTTGAGTGGTTGCTATTGAGTTTTCATTGATCACATGGTTAGTATCTCAGTTCTATCTTTTCTGAATAGTGTGAGCAGATTGAGAGACTCATACTTGTCTCACAATTTGTTCTCTTTAGCCCATGGTAGAGGGGAACAGTGTGAAAAACTAGGATATGGTTTATGTGGGCATGGATACTATGTGAGGAGGATTGTAGTAAATGCAATTATAAGTTTACAGGTACATGACTAAGGTGACCCAAGGTATTTCTCAGAATTAGAATGGAGGAGAGAAAGAAAATAATTTTAGAAAAGCCACAGGAAAATGAGTAGGAAAGAGCCAGCATGCATCAGTAACTGCAAATATGATGAGCAAAAGCCAGTGTCTGGAGAATCTGGAGAATGTGGAATGTGAAGCAGCTTGTCATACACAAGGGGCCTCAGTCTGTGTATTCACTAAAGTAGTCTGAATCAGTCATTCATATTTGTTTGGAGTAGCCTGTACTTGATGCCTTATTTGAATTCTCTGGAATGATTCTTCTGAGATTTTCGGAAGTTCCTCACTTCTCAGTTGTACCTAAGGATTTATCCTAATGGTTCTCGGTTAGCTTGTGTTCCACTCCAAACTTACTGCGATCTTCAGTATGTAAGTATGGCGAGTATAGTAACGATTTCTCATGAGTTTATGCATGCCCAGTCTGTTGCCGTATGAAAAACAACTGCTACTTCAAGCCCTTTTTTTTGTCACAAAGTAGCAACTATTCTTTCTTTTTGGAGATGAGCTGTTGCTGCAGGGATAGGAACCTAAAAAAGGCTTCTTCACCTCATCTGTAAATGGCATGCAGAATGGATGTTAGTGCTTGGTGGTAGGATGGAAGAAGCTCCATTTGTGTTATGAATTTTGTCAAACAATGAAACATCCGTAGTTGCTTTCATCATTAGACTATGACAGCATTACACAACATGAATTCACCCTCAAAATATCCATGCTTTCAAGTTGACCAAAACGATTAAGTTAATGAATCTCAAAAGTCACCAGCTGTGTGCCAGCTCCCACCACTCTTCAGCAGACACAGCACGTGCACAAAGCTAAGACAGCATCTAACTAGTCCTGTCTAGAGGGCAGGGGTCCTCCTAGCAAGAGATAGACCTAATCTCTCTGTTGCTCATAAACCAAATGACATAAAAGTAATCATCCTCCAAGGTGTCTGTCACTTCTGTTGCTCTTTTACTTAAAATGTGTTTGTGAAAAGCACGAGGAAACTTGGATGTAATCAAGGAAGTCTGTTCCCTTGTGTGCTTTGCCATTTATTTCAGAGGGAAAGAAGAGGAGGGCACTTGGCAACTTGTTTCTGTAGCTCAAGAAATCCCTTAATTTAAAGATGTTACCCAGAAAGCTCTTAAATCAAGACCTTTTCCCATTTCAGTTTCTCTCATCTGAACTGTGCTGCGTTTTTTATTTTATGGACTATAAGTAGCTATAAATTTTATAAATATTTTTCTAACTCCCTTGATGATGAGTTTGCAAATACAGTGACAGGTCTCTGTTCGCACAAATAGATTTATGAGCTGTATAGGGGTAAGAGCAGCTTTCCAGGCTGCTTTGAGCCAAGTGTTGAATCTCACTGTTTCTGTCAAAATACTTCAGATTATAAATTTGAACTTGAGTAGTGGGAAAAAATAGATACAGCTGTGGCAACACTATAGGAGTTTTGAAGAAGCTGAGTATAATCCAAGAACTGCTTGCTGCAAACCATGGGATGAATTGCCCTCCTGGCCTTTGATAGGAAATTCATTCATCCAGGACGCCAGGGAGGCAGAATGCCAGCAGCTTGTATTGGATGGTGGGGTCGAGCAGGGATTTGACAAAAGCATCATGCCATACCTGAGCCAAGAGGTTGTTTGGCAAACCTAGGGGTACAAAGGCAGAGCTGTAAAAGACAGAAGATGGCTTGGATGCACCAGCCAGCACAGCTCCACCAAGGACAAGTTGTGCTGGGAAAAGCATGAGCCTTGCTTTGAGGAGGTGACTGTCTTTCTGGGACCAGGGGAGAGCAGTGACTGCCACTTGCTCTGTCTTCAGCAAGGCTCGTGACAGCCTTCAGCAACCAGCTGGGTGAGCGTGGGCAGGAGAAGGGGACGGCTGTAGGAGCACTGCTGTGTGCTCTGCAGGACAAATTCCAGCTGTGGGGATGCTGCTGCTGGTGGTGTGACTCAGGGCAGTGGTGGGGCTGATGGTGAGGATGGTCTGGAGTGAGGGCCTGGCTGACAGTGGGAGAATCACGTTCTGCATTGTTGTGGGTGTCCCTTCCCATCTGTAGAAGGCAGGACAGCTGATGGGGATGTCCCTTGTCACGTGGGGAAGGCAGCAGCTTGATGGAAGGAAGGTCCTCCTCTCCCCAGTCCTTCAGGCCTCAGTGCTGAAGAGACAGCACCTCTTCATGAAGGGCAGTGGGAAAGAAGGGGCTATACAACCCTGGGCAGTCAACAAAAGAACAGTTTTCTAGGTCTCTCTCGGGACTGGAGGGCAAAGGGCAACCCAAGGGATGGTCTGCTGCTAGTTTGGTCTTTTCCTGTGTTGTGAATGTGACTGTAAGCTGGGCATTTGTCTTTGCCCCAGACACCTGCCTTTGACTGAGTTTTCCCAGTTCTCACAGGCAATGCTGTCTGCCTCCAAGCAGCCCTCCAGATGGGAACCAGAAGTATTTGGACTACAGAACAAACACAGATTTGAAAATTGGTCATAAACCAGTTTTCCCAATTTTCTGTAACTTTCATCATGAAAATGTTCCTATGATTTTAGACTAAACTCTTGTGTGCGCCTTGTTGTCGTAGATTGCATTTGCTTCTCCTCATTGTTTGCATCTTGTGGAAGGCAGCACTTAATCTACAGGGAAGAGGAAAGGTCAGTAGTCGTATGATGATTCCCTAAAACACAGTAAAAAACCTGGGAGGAAGGTCACTACCAATGGCCTATGACACCACGGGGATTTCTGACTGATGTATGAAGTACTGGTTCTCTTTCAAATCAACCAACTAATTCAAAATTCCATGCTGGAATTTCATGTGCCATTGCCTGTAAATGAGGTGGGAAATAAAAATTCAGGGAAGTTATAATAATCCTAAATACTGCTAATGCCTCAGCAGTAAAAGAGCTTTTGTTCTCTAGTAGTTTTGGTCCTTCATGCCCAGTTGGTTTATCTGTTTCCCCTTTTCATTGGTTTGCAGTCTCAGGTCTTTCTTAGTCTAATTTTCTTGGTGTGGCCACATTTCATTACTCTTTTTTCTTCTTGATAAAGTAATAAATTCTTCATTTCTCCTTTGCATTTCATCCCTCCACGGTTCTGTCCCTTTTTGTTGGTTGGTTGGTTGGGGGGTTTTTTTGTTAATTTTTTCCCCCTGTTTTGCATATTACATAAGTGGGTATCTGGACAAAAATGTGATGAATTACGAAGGTAATATTTCATCATGTGCAAGAGTCTCCGTTGACTGACAGTGGTGGTTAGTTGCCTGGGAATATAATAAATACATTATTTACTTCCACTGAAACCACTTAAAGTCAGCCACAGGAATCAGGGAAGAAAGGGGAACAGGGAGGGGGGTGGTGACTGTGGCAGAAGGGTTATGCCAGAGTAGGCTTAGCTGCAGGATTTCTTTTGGCACCATTCTATCAGGTTTAGGAAGATAACTTGCTTTAGAAACATGAGGACCACTTGGACCAGTTTACTGTATTTAGATAATTTTAGTTCTCAATGGTAGTTAGTGAAATTTTTCATTGTAACTATAACTAATAATGTAGTATTTTGAAGGTTGAGGGGAATCATTATCTGCCCATAACAGCGTGAGATTTGCTTTGTTCAGAAGGGTGGTTAATGAGTCACCTACTTCTCTGCATAAGTAGGAAAATTATATTCTTTACCCCTGAAATAGAGAGGTGGTGCTCTTGTCTGGATTTTGATTTTTGTTTTGTTTTTGTCCTGAATGGATGAAGCAGTAATTCTCTGACTCACAGGTTTCCAGGTAGTAGCATGCACACCTTTGCCTGAACCATTTTCCTTTCCCTGAGCAGCATGTCGTTCTCTTCCTGAATGCACCATACCCTTCTTCCCCGAAGCTCCCATTCTGCTTGCTCTGGTGGAGATATTGCACATTACTAAGTTGCATGTTCTCACGGCCTCAGTGCAATTTAGTGTGTGCGATACTTTCACATGAGTGCATGCACACGGGTATGGCTGTGGCTTAAAGTTACTGCAGCTTTCAGTTTTGGTGGGGCCTAATTACGTTGTGAGATGGATGGTCTTAAACCCAGATCAGTATTTTGAGTGATGCCTTGAAATGTGTGTTAGTGGAAGTTTGTTCTGTAATGCCGGGAAGATGAGTACTGTTTGTTTTCAATTTGAGAAGGGTTATCATTATTTGCTTCATTTTCTTCATTTGCCGTGCACACCTCAAATTTGGTCAGATTTTTCATTGTTTATAGCAAAGTTACTTAAAATGGTATGTATTTCTAAAGAGGAAATTGTTATTCTTAGCTGAAATCGATTGGAAAGTCAAAAGAAGGATTTGATATGAAAAAAACCTATAGCGTCTTGATGGATGAAATAGGTTCTTAATGAAATTTCAACTTTTATTTATTAACATCTAAAGAAATCTGAAATGAGCTAGTATGCAAACAAATGAATAAACAAACAAACAAAAAAAATCCCAGCTGTTTAAACATCTGATTGGTTTGCTGTGGCATCCTGGCAGTGATTATGGAGAAAATGAGACAATGATACAATTCCCACAGAAAACAATAATCTTCCAGCATGTTAAGCTAATGCTTAGAAAAAGCAAAATGTGTGGTCTTGTTTATTTTACTGCAACATTAATAATTTCTTTCAGATTAATTTTTTAAAGATAACTGTTAACTGATTATGTTTTGACAGAAGTTTTGCATGCAATGACTGTTCTTTAGTAGCAGGAGTTATCTCTTGCTGAAATCTCTTGTCACAGGAATGCATTTAATAGAACCTTACTGAACTCTTACAAGCTTTTCTTAAGGTGTATGTTATGAGGTGGCAATAGAATTGAAAAATATTTTGTCTTAATGATTCTGTCTTAATCATGAAGCTAATGACACCTGGCTTGTATCAGGAATAGTGTGGCCAGCAGGACCAGGACAGTGATTGTCCCCAAGTACTCGGCTCTGGTGAGGCCACACCTCGAGTGCTGTGTCCAGTTCTGGGCCCCTCACTGCAAGGAAGACATTGAGGTGCTGGAGTGTGTCCAGAGAAGGGCAACAGAGCTGGGGAAGGGTCTGGAGCACAAGGCTCACAATGAGCAGCTGAGGGAGCTGGGGGTATTTAGTCTGGAGAAAAGGAGGCTCAGGGGAGACCTTAATCACTCTGCACAACTCCTGAAAGGAGGGTGGAACCAGGTGGGGGTTACTCTCTTCTCCCAGGTAGCCAGTGACAGGATGAGAGGAAATGGCCTCAAGTGGCACCAGGGAAGGTTTGGACATTAGAATGAATTTCTTCACAGAAAGGGTTGTCAAGCATTGGAATGGACTGTCCAGGGAGGTGGTGAAATCCCTGTTACTAGAACTATTCAAGAAACAGCCAGATGTGCCATTTAGTGCTGTGGTTTTGTTGACAAGGTGGTGATTGGTCAAAGGTTGGACTTGATGATCTTGGAAGTCTTTTCCAACCTAAATGATTGTATGATTCTGCAATGAAATAATTGCCTAGTCTAAAACTGGGAATAACAGACACTTACATTTTGTGTTTCATTACACTGAAGAATGGAAAGCTTCAGTTGAGTTACTGGAAAAGAAATACAATATGGTCTGCAAATCTGTAAGAGATGCTACATTGTTTCAGTGCATATGCGGAACCAAACTGACAGTAACCATAACCTGATCATCCTAGTGGGATAGATAGTGTTTTTAAGCTGCCTGTTTTAGAAGCAATAAACACATTACTTGCTCACAGAACTTTTTTAGTCTTAAATATTCTCATATTTGCAAAAAGAACCACCCTAGGATTTGTCTTTGCCCGTATTTCCTTTTATATAGAAAATACTTGTTCTTAAACATAGCTGTCTGTGTATTGCTTTATGTACACTTGATTTCAATCAGTTATTCAAAGAATATTTCAAAGAAAAACAGACCTTCAAAGAAAATTTCGGAAAATAATTTATTTGCTCATTCTTAGTCTTTGCTCCAAAATTTACTTGAAACTATGAAAAAATGTTCATTATCATACACATATCATTTGGATGAAGCATGTCACACAGTCTAAATTTAATCTGAATTTTACAGTTTACTACCCCTAATTCACAAGATAATCTAAGTGCATAACCTGATGTTGAAATGGACAATTGTGTTTCCTCTGCCCTGCAGGCTGGTATCAAACACATTGAGAGGCTGCTAAGGACTCCTTGCTTTATGTGAGACAGGGCTGATATTTTGTCATTCGCTTCTTTCATATTCCAGATGGCATGTTCTGTGTGTTCTAACATCAGTTTGTCTTAGTGCATATTTCTAGTGTGTAATTCTGTGGCTGTCCAGTGTTTCTTAAGACTGAAAATTTCTGTAACCGTGTGCAGGATGTAGGTTAGT
>VWZT01012665.1:46837-74505 GCA_013397055.1 Pachycephala philippinensis | reverse complement strand
GGGGGGGGGGAGAGCACATTTAAACACATAAGCAGATTTCCCTGCAATCTTTAAGAATAATATAACTACATTGCATCTTACATACTAGTCCCTTAATTATGTGTTGTACTTAGGCTTTTGTATATATACACAACTTTTCTTTTACTACAGCACCAACTTTTTAAAAGGTAGTTGTATGTCAGAACCTATTTGAATGAAAGTTTAGTTGGTAAGGACATAAACTGTATTAGTAAAGAGAGTAATGCTTAATTTATATCTGGAATTTAGCTCAGCCAGTTAGTTTTTCTCTTTGCTTCTAAGGCAGGCTAATGGAAGGCATGGAAAGACAAGGGTTGCTGAAAGACTTATTAAATATAGGGAAAAGATCTTCCATCAGGTATTTCTAAGAATAAAAGTATGCTATTAGAATTATTTTTAGTATAATGTTGCAGGGTTCTATGTTTGCATATCTAATAATTCTTCATGTGTGTATTTAATGTTGCAGTATATGTTTTTATAACCTTGGTTAGATTTCTGCTATCTAAAATACAGATCCATTTTAGTGTAAGAAGACATCATGAAGTCTTACATAAAACTTCAGGATTTCCTGATACTTCAAAGATTTAGCATCACAGCTTTAGCTTTTCACTTTTTTTTCCGTGCTGTAAGGTCAATCCATTATTTATTGTCTCCACCAACTTAAGCAATGAAAATACCCCCTTCTTTATGCTTGTGTTTCATAATTTTATAATGAGAAGAGTCTGAGCAGTCTGGGAGTTTCTTAATGTAAGACTGTAATGGATCTCAAGCAGTATGGACTCCAGCTGGCTGTTGCTCTCATTCATGAACTTTTCAAGCTAAAATAGGAATCTAAAGAATTTACATCCTTACAAGTGGTGCGGAGAATAATAAATGTTAGTGCCAGTGCATGTTAACAGCTAAGTAAGGCTGAAGGGAAGAGAGAATGCATATCTGAACAGCAAAATATTAAAGGCCAAGGAAATGAGAAACTATCCTCTAAAAAGGTGAAGTTTTGCTAAATAAATGAAAAGATCATAAACTTCAGCAGATAGAAATAGGCCTAAAGCGTGAGGGTGGTGGTGGTGCTGAGTTGGATTCATTTACTCAAAGCTCCACAAAATGCTATTAAACCAAAGTATGATTTTTCATATGTGGCAGGAGCAACAAGCAGTCACAGGGCTGAGGGATGACGAGGAGTGCTCAGCAACCACAAGGCTGCTGCAGGTTGTTGCAGGGGGGGAGGTAAATTGATGCTGTGAAGGCAAGTGGAGGGAGTCACATTGTAAAACCCTTCTTATGAATGAGCTACAGCAGAATCTCTCAGAAATTACAGTGACTGTAGAAGAGCTTGTAGAAAAAAACCAGACTAAATAAGCAGTAGCTAATTGTTGGGAGTGACTGATGATAAGTCACTGTAGAAATCTCAAGGGCAAGTAAAAAAAAATTGTTCCAGGGAACCCAGAAAGTACTAACTTCTAAGCTGGATATTGGTACTGTAAAGCTGAGTAGGAACTTAAGGACATGCCAGCACCTGGTGAATATGATTTAGTTGCAAAGAATCAGTGGAGTTTTCACAGAAAGAAGTTCTGCCTTACTCCTCATGTTTTTTGAAGTGTGGGCAAGCAAGACCCTTAATAAGTTCATCTGTCTATGTTCTACCAAAATTTAATAAAGGCTTTTTACAATATCTCTTTCCTAAGACTTTCAAGGACAAGGAGTATTCTCTTTGAACAGGAAGAGGATAGGTTTAAATTAGATATGAGGAAGAAATTCTTTACTGTGAGAAAGTGGTGAGACACTGGAACAGGTTTCCCAGAGAAGGCATGGATGCAGCAGGATTGTAGACAAACTCAGTTAGAAGAGAGCAGTGTCTGGGAAATAAAGTGACTGGTGAAATGTAGTGTAGATGAAAGTGATGCATGCGGGTGAGAACCAGTCCTAACTTCACACATAAACTGATTACTGCTGGGCTGACTCTTATCACTAGGGAGCTATATTTTCTGGTACACAGGCTAGCACACTGCTTGGTAATACTTAAAAAACGTCTGCCAGGCATATCAAACATAAAGATTTGTCGCCACAGACCTAGACAACAGAAACACAAAATATTACTCCCATTGTATGAAGCTATGATTTGCCTATACCCTGAGCTACTGTGTGCCATTCTGATTCCTGCATCTCAGAAAGCTAGGAGTGCAACAAGACTGGTTAGAGAAATGAAGGCATGCATCAGTTTCGCTGTGAGGAATGACTGAGCTGGGTAGAACTCTTCAGCCTGGAAAAAGGATGTTACACAACTGAAGTTTGTGAAATCAGAACCAGTGTGAAAAGGATGACTGAGTTGGACTGTCTATGGTCTCTTCTAGGATAAAATGTTAGCCCCCCCAAAAAGCGAGCAGGCTTTTTTTTTTTCCAAAAAAAAAAAGTGTTGGTTCATGCAGCAGGCAGTAGGCATGGGTAAGATCTTGCAAAAGAGCACTGGAGTTGCAGCAACTTGCAGGATTGAACAGGAGGACTAAGAAGAGATATTAATTGAAGATTAATTAATAGAAAGCCTACATGAGGTTCCTAATATCCCCTGAGGTGAAAGTAGAGGTTGGAAGAATGTTCAGGGGGGATTGTTGAATAGATTTCTTTGTTCCCTTAGCATCTGCTTCTGGACTCTACTGGAGATGGGATGCTGGCTAGACAGATCTTTGGTCTGAACAAGTTTGCCTTTTTATTTGTTATGTTCCAAAATCCGTTTTAATACTAGTTCGGTATCACACTTAGTAAACATCGTCTACTCATGATAAAAATCTGGAAATGTTAGAAATAGGTGATTCAGAAATAATTGTTCCTTTCAAATATGCTTCTCAGAAGAATAATTGTAAGCTTACAAGTACAGGGCAAAGTAGTAATTAAAAAGTTAATACAAATACAAAGGTATTTTAAAGAAATAATCAGATGTAGAATTTCTTACAGGTTGTTATTTTTCACAGAATGTAGACATTTCTCTGTTAGAGAAGAAAGGCTGTGTGCTACTGTGTCCTTCAGACTGGTTGTCACTCTTTAATGATGTTTTGATAAAGTCATTGGAGCCTTGTCCTGCCTTGGGAGGTGTGTGCAGTATTTGCATCAGTTACACCATCTGGAGGAGCTATGCTTTGATACAAGACTGTATCACTTTATCTGATTAGTGTCATTACTATCCTGCATGTGTTGGAGCTGTTTTGTTCAGTTGTATCATTCATGAGGAGAAATTAATTTCAGCAGCAAAACTGTTGAAATCTTGTCATGGAGTCATCTCTGAAAGTAATTTGCATATTTATATTGCTCCTGAGATGGTTTTACTCTGTCACGAAACACTTCCTGCCGCTTCTGCTTTATTCATAGCTGGAATCTATCTTAGTGCACTTTGCTTACTTTCATGTTTAATTTGAAACTGAAATATAAAGAGGGTCATTTTTTATCCCTAAAAGAACAGAACCCTTAAAGAAAGTCAAAGAACAGCTTGAGAGGTTTTTTTCAAAAGGACATTGAGTCATTTTATTCTTCAGTGTTCTCCTGGTGATCACTTGAAATCTGGGGGATCATTGCAGAGAATACCTTGGTCTTTTTTGAGATAATAGCAGTCACTGGCAGCTTGTCTTTTGCAACAGATCTTGGTGGTGTGTGAAGAAAGAAAGTTCTTCACACACCACCAAGAGTTCTTTAGTTTTGAAGTTATGGTGACAGTGAGTGTTAGTTTCAGCTGGGGTGAGAACACTGATGTGTTCCCGCTCTCCAGCCATGAGTGTACTGGCTTTTTTCCTGGTGGGAATGCAGCTATTTAAGCCACTGCTTATGAGTTGGCTGGGGAGTAGAGACCTGAGCTATTTAGTTAAAACTAACCCATCATAAAACCATTGTCAGCTGAATTCAATGTAGAAGTGTCATGGCACACAATGGAGACTGTGCTGGCAGGTGGACAGAGGAAGGGTCATCTGGGACAGAAGTGAATCTTGAGAACAGGGAAATGGGAGGGCTCCTTTCCTGGGACACTTCTGAGCTAACCTGATCTGAAATAAGTTGTGAAACCATGCTGGGAAGTTTTGAATGCATTTTACTTATACTTTGAACTCTCTACTTTTAAAATGTGACGGTTGTATTCGCAAAAGAAACTGAATAGCTGAAATCTCTTGAAGCATCATTTTCAGTTAGTCAGCTCTCTGTAAAGAAAGGTTTTGCAACAAAGATACAGTACA
The DNA here is from genome assembly GCA_013397055.1 of Pachycephala philippinensis. NCBI lineage: Eukaryota > Metazoa > Chordata > Aves > Passeriformes > Pachycephala > Pachycephala philippinensis. Next base: position 70,279 of record VWZT01012665.1, on the reverse strand, counting down.
ATCCTTTTAGTGTCTACTTAGAGACTATGGGAAAATACCAAACATCAGTGGTGTGAGGAAGATGACAAAAGAGTGAAATTGTCTTTTTCTAACAGTATTCTTGGCTGAGGGTGTTCCTGCTACCAAGCTTGCATTTTAATTGGATTGTAAACTGTTGTATGGCTTATAAAGTGGTTTGTAAGGAATTTAGAGAAATGCTATTTCTTGCAAATTTTCCCAAAGACAAATAGCACTTTTGTCTAGTGTTTCCTCTTATGCTCATTCACAAGCCAGGGTTCATATGCCTGTTCATATAAATTTAGTATAATAACCAGAAAATCCCTCTTCTGAACTTACAATTTGCTTACTCTAATCTTTCTGGTAACTCAAATTCTCATTATTTCAGCCCATATGCTCTTCTTTCCTCCAGTGCTCTGGGAACAGAGAGATCTAGAAAATCAAATTAACTCCAAGGTCAAAAAATTCATGATCTGAGCTGAAGGGCTCTTTTCAGCTGGGGTTGTTGCAGCATTAGGTTGAAATTTTTGAAATCTCATTGTGTCAATAACAGTGAACAGACTTTACCTGCAGGCTCTGTGAGGTGAACCGGAATTCAGGTGGACATACATTTGATATAAACTACAGTAGTAATAAAAGGGAAGCTCTAGACTTTTTATGGCAAATCAGTAAAAGAGAAAAAAAATCCACAAAACTCATAAAATGAAAAGGTGGCCCTTTACCTTGTGGAGTCTACAAGCAAATTCCCTAGCTTAGGGAAAGAGCTTAGTAGAAGGAACTTGTACCCCAAAAAAAAAAAAAAAAAGGTAGGCCAGCTGTGGAGAAGCATTTCCCAGAAGTTTTTTCATTTTTAATCTGAATAACGTGAAGCATGACCCATGTCCTCTGATTTTTTTTTTTTTTTTAATTTTACATGCTTTTCAAAGCTCAGTAAAATGGAATATGTATGTCTAAGTATGCCTTATGCCAAATTGGCATTAAGTGCTCATAAATTACACATTTGCAGATGACAGCTCTTGCAGGTAAAGTGGTTCATCCAGATACAGTGCCAAAGTGAGATGTGAGCAGCAATTGGATTTTCTGATTTCTGAATCATACAATTACTCTTGTATATGAAAGGAGGCTGTATGTGTGCCAATAATGTATTAAGAGATGAAACTTACTGCCATAATTACTCCAGGAAGGTCTGCATTTTACAGATGGTAATAAATTCATGCAGCACTGGCATACCTCATGATCTTTAAGGTCTGGTATCTCAGGTGCAGAGTAGCTGAAGCAAACTGCTGATAAAATTCTGGTTAGTGTTTTCAGATTTTTTTTTTTGCTGCCTTAACTGTGAAGAAAAATAGATACAAATTTCCAGAGACTCTAAGATACGATTTTTAGTTTTTGTGGCAGTTACCAGAAAGTAACAAACATGAGTTTTCAGAGACTTTAAAGTTCTCCTGGTCCACACCTGCCACAAAGTAGTATCCCCTTTTTTATGACATTTTATGACTTCAATTGAGGCAGGCACAAACCACGGGGAAGGAGAGGAGGAGAGTGAGACCAGGTGTAGCCTCCTCTCACTTCCTGCTTGACCACTTCCCAGTTTCCCAGCACTGTGTGATGCCTTCTCCTCTCAGCTTATTAGTTGTGTGTGTTAGCAGCACGGAGCCAGAGAGATGCTGTGCTATTCTACAGTCTTTCAGAGGTATGCACTGTTTGGCCATTGAAATATATTCCGTGTCAACTTGCAGAATGACATCAGACCAGGACTACCTCTTAGTCCTGGACTAATTATCTGTTGTTGTACTAGAGCATCCTGACTGCCAAGTCCTTGAGCTGAGACTAAGAAAGCAACTTAAAGACTCCCTCAACATTTTTCTTCCCTGGGTTTCTGTCTCTCTTTGGGTTACCATAAAAGCACTGTTTTCCCTTCTTTTGTAGTCTCTCTGGGAAAATCTGTACTACTGTACAGAAAACATCTTTTGGAAAAAATAAAGAGATACTCAAGGACAGTTAAAAAATACTTTTGACAGCTATGATGTATTTGTGCCACAGTTCCTGTTTGATAAGAAAAAGATTTGCTTGGAATTACTGCACAGGTTTTTTTAGAAAGCTGTTACACTCCTATGATATCCTCAGAAAGAGTAGACTTGGGTTAAATGTCACAGGAAATGCAGAAAAGTAAGACTTTTGAGTAGCTGAAGTATTAAAGTATCTTGAATTTTTAATGCAAACTCATATTTGGCATTGTTACTGTGGCCTTAGGTTTGGGGATTTTCTTGCCTCCTTGCCAAATTGTTTTTTATGTCTGAATCTTCTTTTCTTATAATTCAAATACAAGTGAGTGTGTCCCTCTTTAAAATCTGTAGATTTTATATATTTTGGTCTGACTTCCCATTTTAATATAATAGAAGTTTAGATAAACTGAGAAGTATTGAGGCTTTTGGCTACTGAGGCCGCCACATATTTGGAAATATTCCCTCCCTTTCTTTATGCACCACATAATTCTTGCCTGTTAAAGGTTAGAGTTGTTACTTCAGGTCATTCTTTAAAGCTTGATTTTTTTCTGTATTTTCCCTTTCTCTCTTTTGGAGGGAAAAATGGCTGACAACAGTTGTTCCTAGTTAGTTTCCTGTTAAGAGAATCTCACATTTTGAACAGTAGTGTTGATGTATGAGATTTAATATGCACTCATAACTTCCAGCAAAAGAATTTAAAATAAGATCATTTTGGTTCTGAAGTAATTTAGGAATCTAAAAGTGATCCCTTAGGTGGGAAACGAGGGCAAAAAATATTCACACTGCCTACAGAAATAAGAATGAGGATAGTGACCAAAGAAGCAAAAACTGGGAGTCTTGGAATTCTTGCTGGTGGTTCAGAAAAGATTCTATCTGGTAATTTAATATCAGAGAAGGTATCTTTCCTAGAAGGCTTTATGGACTCAATGGAGGAAGGAAACTGTGCAGTTACCTGTGCAGTTTTCTGGATCTAAAGTCTTACAAACTTCAGATCCAGAAAGGGCTGTTTTTCTGTGCAGACCGTGTTCCCCTTCGAAGTGCAATGAAAATCTTCCCACTCATCCTCTGGCTCAAAGATTTCTGTTGTATGTTTTCCTGTCCTCTTTGCCCTCCTGCCAGAGTTCCCAAAACTGCAAAGACACAATCAGTGTAACTAAAAGCATGAATTATAAATGGGAACTTAACATCAGCAAACTTCACTTGTATCTTTGCTAGGAGGGTGTGTGTGCCACCTCTTCTGCAGTGGTGTAACTGTTAGGACTCAGAAGAGTTGTGAGACTCTGGGGTGCTTTGGTTACTTGGATTCAAGCTAAAATAGTGATTTCAGGAAACTTCTCAAATACGGGTGGAAAACGGACACAATGCAATAATGAGATTTAGCAGTTTGAGATGATGGGTTTTGTGACTGTACACCTAAGGCATGGGTTTCCAGTTCAGTTATGGGATACTCCACATGTGTATATGTCCTAGTGCTGTAAAAATGTCACAGCACTTAGCTGCCTGTTTGCTGTCTCATGAAACTGTGGTCACACTTAAGAGAGGAGAGCTTTGGGTGTAGATTCAGCAGGACTGAAATAGATTACCAGATTTACTATATGGTTTTTAGTAATGTAACCTAGTAAGCAACCTAAAAGGTAGGGGTATCCAATGAAAAAAAGCAGGTATAGAAATGTAAGCAGATAAAGAAAATGAATGGACACCTAGAACTGGAAAAGAGGAAAGAAAAAGTAGTTTGTATGTAGAATGGTACTGCTTCTCATAGAAAAAAGGTTATTTTTGATAGAGAATAGAGTAGTCTGATACTTGAGCAGTTTCTTTCAAGGAATTTATCCCTGGAACCCATTGTTTTTTGTGTCTAAATGCCTTTAATGACAGATGTGGTGAATATTTATTCTTCTCAGAGGGAACAGATGTATAAGGGATTCAGTGTAACATTTTGAGAGGTGTTATTTGTGGCACTGATGGCTTTTCAGCTATTCAAAGTAACTTGTGTGTGTATCTTCATAGTTCTTGGAATCCTCTTGCTAATAAAAATTAACAGAGTTTCTTTGATCGTTTTAGAGGTGTGTTTGATGCTTCCCTCAAAATGGCTGGGTTCTATGGACTCTACACATGGCTGACTCACACTATATTTGGGATTAACATAGTCTTCATACCATCTGGTAAGAATCTGAACAATTACAGCATTTTTTTAAATAATATTACGTAATTAGTTATTGTACAAAACCAGAAATATTAAGTGTTGCTGACAAGCTTAGTCTGGTCTTGGAGAATATGGCTGGGGGTAGGGTGGAGAGAAGGCCCTGATTGCTTTCTTACCTCTGAGCCTTGCCTTCTTCTGTTTCCACAACACATTCCCTGCCAGCTATTTTACCTCTTCTTTCTGTTTCGTTTGCTGGATGTAATTCCTTCTCCCTTGTATTCAGTCCAAGGCTTTTCAGGTTTTAACTTCATTCTGCCTGTATTGGCTTCTGTTTCTTTCACAGTCAACAGGTGCTGATTTTTCAAGATGCCTAAATGCAGGAAGATGTGGTGTCATGGAAATGCATGATAGATGTATGCTTCTCTTTCTCAGTACCATTGTCTGACTGTATTACCAGCCTCTGGTTTTCTTTTATTCTTTAATTTTAGTTTTGGAAAAGGCTGGACAGTTTCTCAGAGAAAAACCTTCTCCCCTGTTCCTCTTTTGCCCTCCTTTCTCTAAAAAGAACGATAATAATAGTAATTGTGAAATGTTTGTGTACAAGGAAGCATAAGGGGAAGCTATAAAGCAGCAAACCCCAATATAATAGGAAATGGCTGTATTGTAAAGTGCAACTACTTTAAAGGCATTGATTGTCACTAGACCTACTTACGAGGTAATAATTCTTATTTTTTTTAAATAAAAGGAAAATCTTAAAAGTTTTTGCTTTCTGGTTAATGAGACAAAAAAAAAGAAAAATACCCCACTTAATTGTGCTTTGTATTATGTTTATTCCTGGTGAATTAAATTATAGTGACAGCAGAACTGTTTTGCTTTAGATCATAACAGGTCTTTGTGTAATCAGAAGGGTATGTGCCTGTGTGCACACGTTTGCATACAGAAATGTGTAAGTCATAAATCTCACATTTGCCTGCTTTCTCACTGTTATGGATGACTGCAGGAGATGCAGTAAGTTAGAGTGGGACTTGGGCTCGTATGCTTCCTTACACAGTTGCTGATTTGAAATTATGTAAAAGTTTGAAATGTGCATGATTAGTGTAACTTCAAGTTTTTCTAAATTGATGCCTCTTTTGGAAGTAACTCCTCATGAGTGTCAGCTGCTGAAGCTCTTCTGTACAGGGAATGGTGTATTTTTCTTTTTTCCTAAATCATAGCTATAAAACACCAAGAGCCTCATGTGGCACTTCTTCAATGCTTTATTTACAACAGTTGATGGAAGTGGGACTTACTGGTGTGGCAAAAGTGTCAGAATGTAACTGTAAATATATTTGTGAAATATGTTTCTGTGGTCTTTTTTTCACTTCTGCTTCTGTGTGCCCTAGCATTAGCAGCAATCCTTGGAGCAGTGCCATTTCTGGGGACATACTGGGCAGCAGTCCCTGCAGTCCTAGATTTGTGGCTTGTGCAAGGACAGGGATGCAAAGCCATTTTGCTCTTGGTTTTTCACCTCTTGCCAACCTATTTTGTAGATACAGCGATTTATTCAGATATATCAGGGTAAGTACATTGAACACTTTTTAAAATCAGTATTGTAAAAATGATTGAAAATCACTGATGCCTTTAATTAAACTCATTTTTCTGAAGCATGCAAAACTCTATCTTCAAGCACAGGAATAACCTCATAGTAAGAAGTCTTACTGGCCTAAGTGCCTTCATTTTCTCAGGCCTCTTTTCTGTGAACTTTGATACTTCAGAGGTCTTGAACTCAACATCAGCGAAATGAACTGTTTCAGTTGGGATTGTTAGAATTAGTTTATGTTTTCTATTTATCTGATTATTGACTAAAGGTGTGTAGCATTTCCTTTGTATCTCCTAATGCCAGATGATGCTGCAGAACAGATGAAACCATGACCTTTTTAGGGACCAAAAAAAATAGTTTAATTTTTCAGAATGAATTGTGAGAATTTTGAGGATTATTTTGTTTTGTCACCATACTCCAGTGCAAAAATGTATTGAAATTGCAAAACTGGAGATAGGCTTCTACTGAGACAGTAGCCAGTGCTGTTTTCCTATTGTGGGAGGTAGGCACAGATTTCTTGATAAAACTTGGTAGGTGTTTGACTGCCTCTTTTGACTTGAAATGCCTCCTGGTTTCAGCTTTGAGCTTGTACACAGAGAAACAAACTCCAAATGGTGGAGACAAAGTCACTGTTTGCAGCTGTGTGTGGGATGCAGCTGAAATGTTCACTGGCATTTTGTGCAGCTGAAAATCTTGTGAATCCCAGAGCTGGCAAAGACATGTCAAGTTTCATATGTGCAGGACCTGATCACAACCATGTACAATATCGATATCAGAGTGTTCTCTAGTTCTCTAGATAGTTCTCTAGTTACTAGATCTTCTCTAGTTACTGCTTCAGTCCTGTCATCAGAAACAATCCTAGTAAACTGTCTGAATCGAGGACGTTGTGGTCCAGACTTAGTTACATGCTGCTACTAGACCCTCATGTGTGCTGATTTTTATTACAGGAGAGTTAATGTAGAATAAGGACATAAAGTGGTTCCGTTTTGTGTTGTTAGAAATTAGTATTTTTGTTCACTAAATATAATTACACTGAACAGAGAGTACCTAATGATAATATGCCTAATATTAATACTAATTTTCGTAGACTGTGGCTCTAGTTTTAAAGCTACCAAGTGAAGTATAATCAAATTACTTTTTTTTTTCCAACAATAAATCATGGACAAATTTAAGGCTAGTAGCTATTTAAGCAGCCAATAATTCTTCTGCTTACTAGAATACATTTTTTTTGGACTGTAGAGGATGCAATCTCTGTTTACTGTCTAGAAAATAGATGGGACAGGAATAGATTTTCTGACAGTGGAGGAAAATTGTATTCTTCCCAATAAATTGAACAGTAAGCATCGTGCTGTCTTGCAGATTAGATTAAACCTATTTGAAATAGCTATAATTAGGTTATGCAGGGTTTTCTAAATGGATTACCTTTGTACTGTAGTCCTATGTCATCAGGTGATCTGTTGTTCAATTTAGAGAAGTAGCCAAAAGAATGTTTAAACTGATGCAAATGCTGGAAATAAAATTGAAGTTTTCAAAGATTTAGAAATTAATAGTGTCTATTGTTGGAGAAACATAAAACTTCAAGATCAAGTTTGTCCCCTCAGGAAAGCAATCTGGTCCTGCCAGTAGGTTAAGTTTGATCTAGGTGAGACCTGGCTGAGGTGTGTATGATTTAATAGGCCATGTCTCGTGGCCTTGGTTTGCACACAGTTGTGGTGAAGGCACAGACTTAATTTGGGAGCTGAGTAGAAACCAGGACCACAGTAGAAACCTCAGGAACTGCTGGAGCTCTGAACTGACCAGCTGGTATTTTCTATGTATTACAGTCAGAATTTAGAGGAACTTCCTGAGAATGGCGTGCTAAGTTTCAACTGTAGTTTTTCTTACACAATTCCATATTGCTGTCATTATTTTAAGTATAAAGAATGAAGAATGATGAGGAGGTTTTGTGTAAATGTTGTTGGTAGGATTCACATTTTACACCTGAACTGAGACACAGAAAATAAAAATGGCATGGTTTATTTGCTGCCATAAGAGCTCTTATCAAAAAGCTCTGCTGGCCCCAACTTTCCAGTAAATACTAATATGTTTGTTAAAATCTGGTTTTGTATTTCATCTGAAAACATTAAATGCTAATGATAACAAACACTCAATCTGAGAGACTTTTTTTGTAAGAAAATGAGAAGAGGTGGCTATTTCTTTAAAGACTATATGCTAACTGTTCTTTGAAAGATGCACTGCAAGTTGCCATCATCATGTAACTGAGTGGCTTTGCTTGGGGTGCTGTCACGAATGGATGTGGGGGTTTATATTAACCCTGTCTCCTGCCCAGGCCTCTGGCAGCAGACAGTAACTTTATTGAGGCGGCCAGCACCCCAAAACTCACTCTCATTCGTATGTTCTTTTATTGATGACTGATTCTGTCTATTATAGAATAAATCATTTATTAATAGACGGGGAAACAAACAAACATAAGACTTAAAGTAAACTAAATACTACACAGGAATAGAACAAAAGGAAGAGACTACTAGTAGTTAATATACAGTGCACGGTACATGGTACCTTTTCAGTTACAGCTAGCGAAGAAATAGTATAAGCTTAGGATTCAATGTATCTTACCATCCAATTGCTGGTGGGGCACACATGAAGATCCTTTCCCTCAATCTCCAGAGAAGTAACCACGAAGTCTGCGTCCAGACTTCGGGGAGAAGTCCGAACACCTTTCATGGTGTAAGAGGCTTCTGCCTCTGTGGTATTTTGTGTATCTTTTATAGAGTAAAACCGTGGCTCTTAGTCAATAGTTCTCTTTTATCTCTCCTCTCATCAGCTCTGCAGACTAAGATGTGGATTCTTAGTCAGGTCTGAGCCCTCTTGGCGCCAGAGATGACCCCTGCTGGGCCTTTGTGCCTTTGGGCTCTCTCTTTATGCACCAGATATCTGGGATGCACAGGAGGAGCTGATGATGGGGGGGGGTAACCGTCCTGCCACAGGTGCTCACAGTACACATTGCTAATTGTGTTAAACTTTCACAGTTCTTGACCATAAAGCATGAACAGTCTGTGTAACCAACTGTCCTTCCTTTCTCAAAATGAAAGTGTGTTTGCCATCAAGTCCTTCAGACATTCTTCAGCAGATTTCTATAAAGGAACTGCCCCATTGTGGATATTGTGGATATTACCAGCGTTCCATGCTTCAATAGTGTTTGATCTGTTGTGTGAATACAGCACAGAATACAGCTTGGAACCTTTGTGCAGTCATTCAGGCAGCAGTTTATAGTGTAAATATGGGCAGCTATAGCTAGCTGTGTCATTTCCTAAGCTTAATAAAACTTCGTTATTAATTCACATTTCGTAATTGATAATGCTGTGCTTGTTGTTCTTAATTTGATCTTGCTGTTCTTGTGGCAGAGGTGGTCACCCTTACCTGACAGGCCTTGCGGTGGCTGGTGGAGCCTATTACCTGGGGCTGGAAGGGGCCATCATAGGACCAATTCTACTTTGTATACTTGTGGTTGCTTCCAACATATATAGTGCCATGTTGGTGAGTCCAACCAATTCTGTGCCCACTCCATCACAAGCAACGTGGCCATTACAGATTTACAGGTGAGCTGTAAATGTCTTACTTGTCTGAATTATGTTTTCACACACCTCAGTGTACGTATGCACAGGTGTAGAGAATGTGTGTGTGCCTGAGTTTTCTGTAAGAGTGTGCACTCCCATCTGCATGAGTATTGTAGTGTTTGAAGAGGATTCAGCTGTCCCATATTCTAGAAATAAAAAGTATGGTAAAGTAAAACACTCACTAGAACATGTTTGCTGGAATTGTTTGTTTAATGTCTCTCAGCCTCTTACAGAAGGCTCATTTAGAAAATTCACTGATCATACCTTTGTGTCCTATAATTTATATGTTGATGTTGTGCTAGGAGATGATTGAACATCATTTTAAAACTATTATTCATGGATATATAATAGAGTTCATTGCCCTTAATAAGGGGCCTGCCCAAAATTACTTCATTTTTATGTCCTAATGTACAATACTGCAAAATATAAACATACCTAGAGTTAAAAAAATGTGATAGCATTATATGCCGTTATTCCATTAAAAATATGGTCCTTAGTAATGTCATTATTGAAGTTATGAAATGTGGAATACAGAAATGTATCTTTAAACTGTACAGTTAGGCATGGGATAATGATAATAATACAGTTAGGAATAAACTTTTAATTGAATAACTGCTTAGAATTGTAAATCACATTGTGACAATATTAACAACAGTAGCTATTTTAACGTTTCTACTGTCTTGTTAAATTACATAGGTTTAGCTCATTATGCATATATCTTAAAGAGGATTCTCTGCTTGTCAGAAACAATCCTTTGCCTTATTCACATGAATAGTGATGTCTTCTTTCAACTGGGTAAATTAGGAGAAAAACTGCTACTTGGACCTGTCTGTAGTCTCTGGCTTGTAAAAGTTACATTCCAGTTGCCCCGTAGGACACAGGTGGAGCTTCCCACAGTACACAAAAAAAAATCTTTATGAGTTTGTTTCACCTTAATTTTACGGGAAACAATTGTTTTGGGGCAAATCTGTGTCTTACTTTTCACTTTTCTTTTCCTCCCCCCACCCCCCAGGTCACCTAGAGAGAGTCCTGAGGAGATGAAGATGTCTGCAGAGTGATGGAAGTGCTGTGCTGCACCTCTGCAACATGAGGGAATCGCTGTCTTCTGTCTTGGGTTCACAACAGCCATGGCCTTCTGTCCCTTCCCAGCTGTGCCTGGGGGCAGCTCACAGGGAAGCATAGCTTGGGTTTTAGGAGAAAGCACTAGAACATCTGCTGGCCTTACATTATTGTGCACTTTGCCTCTTCGAGAGAGAATGTCTACTTCCCATGGCTTTGCATACCAACACACAGTCAGCTGCCTTGCTGAAGACTTTGAAGACCTTTTGTCTTACCAAAAGAATAGTTAAGAGGACAGGTACATCCACTGGAGTCATTATCTTAGCTACTGAAATTACTAACTTGGCTTTTATTTATTGGGTTATTTGTCTTATTAAATTGTAGTAGCTTTAAAGAAAGCTGTAATTCCAAAATACTTATTTTTAGTTAATCTGGTGGCAAGAGAAGTGCAAACCCCTCATTGTGAAATGGAAGTATAATAGTTTTCTCCTCTTCAAGGTATTTGTTTATAAGTTTCAACCATCATCTGTAACTCATAATAACACTGAAATATTATTCTCTTACATGCACTGAAATTTAATGCTGTTGGAGACCAGTATTTTTAATACCTTCCTGAAACTGATAGGAATGCAAACTGTTAAATGTGGGTTTTCCTCTTACTGACATAGGAAGACTTGTTTAAATAGTTTAAATCTTGCCCCCATTTGCAGTGAAGTCTGATAATATTTTGCTGTTTATCCACCCTCCCAGTGGAGTCATCTTGTCAACTAAATTTCATCAAAGGCCTTAAATGTTTTCAGACAGTAGTAATGTAGGATAGTCGCATCTCCTTCCAGTAATTGGAAGAAATTTAATGGGGATTGTTTAATGTTGGTTTTCAAGTGCTGTGGCTGAGTTCAATTAACTTTTTAAACAAATTTTGCTTCCAGAGAGAAAGGGGAGAAAGCCTGGATTTTGGTTTAGTTTAGTTTGGGGCTTTTTTAACCCTGTAAGCCTCTGGCCAAATATCTTACTGAGATATAGGATATATCTTAATATATTAAGGTACATCTTATTAATAAACAAAGATCTTAAACTTCTGAAGTGATGTATTGCCTAGGTCACAGCATCAAATCCTCCAGTGTTTTTCTTTCATACATAATTTTGCTTCAAATGCAGCTTTGGTGACATTTAAGGCCTTTTGTATTGATTGTCAAAACATTTTGACACAATGGATCTTTATAAATGGATCCTTTTTGTAAATGGGAAGTAGGGTTTTTTGGTAAATGTTTCATACCTGCACAGCTTTCCCACAAATCCAATGAGGCCCTGGGTACAAAGTAGCAGATGCACTTGCTTAACCAAAGAACCACCATTCAGTTTCCAGGAACTTGAATTGATTTCAGAGTTTGATTGATAATGAGTTGTGTAAAATACAGGCATGCCTTGTATTTATTGTTGACAGTAATTCAATGCTTGAAACAAAAGGATCTTATCCAGGGATAAGGATATCTAAGATGTGTGCACAAACAGCTTGCCGTAACTGAGATGTTTTTCTTGAGTTCTGGGAGTGCTGATAGATTTGTAAGGTTCTTCTTTTCATGACATTGTATGTAGTTTTACATTGTTTCTAAAAATACATTGCCATGGAAAGTGATTGAAGGTGCTCTGATACTGTAAAGAAGAGTAAAGAAGGAAGTCCTGCTATGGGTTCGCAATAAACAGGCTGCCTAAACACAAATAGTCTGCTCCTCAGATTCTCAAAATGAGCTGCTGGAAGTTTACTGATGAAATTTTGTGTTTTAAGTGAGGGAGGTTGAGTATGTTGTTTGTGCACACTTGCAGGTATGTGTTCGAGGGACAGACTTGGACTTAATTTAGTAGGTTGAGTCAGGTTTATCAACATATGGAAACATCCCATTTAATATTTTAAATTCTGAAAGATCTACACATCACTTTCAACTAACTGAATAAGAAGAATGTGTTGCTTGAATCAAGTATCTGTTTTACCTCCTTGGTTCTGTGGCTTACGAAAAAGCTTAAATGAAACACATTTTTATAATTGTTGCTGGCTAGGGTGGAGGATGTGGAAAAACCTGAGGCTGTCCTGAAATACTCCTGCAGCATTCTAACCACCTTGAGTGAAACCACCAAGATAATTAGGGAACTTCTTTATTGTAGTAATTTTTTTTTATTTCACAGTTTTGCACTGAATTGTTGTGTTCTTGTTGTAGGTTCTTGTAGCCTTTAAAGCACCTCTTTGCTCACTGGTCAAGACATATTTGTTGTCCACATTTGCTATCCCATTTTCTGAGACAATCTTTCATACTCCTGTGGTACTCAACATAGTCATTTTAAAAAGTCATTAAAAAGCATTGTTTTGTTTGGTTTTAAGTTTTCTTCTTCCCCTTCAACCGATTGCCTTAGATCAAAGAAGGGTCTCTGCTATGAAGATTAAAATCATGATTGAGAGACAGTTAACTTCAGTAATGGCAAATGAGTAAAATTGCCTGAGAAGACACATTGCTATTTTGAAATGTTCCTTTCCCAATGTGAAATCATTTTGTGTAGAGAATTCATATCTGATGGAGTGTTGTTAGTTTGTCCTCCTTTGAAATGAGGCTCTATGTCGATGCTTTCTGTTCCAAATTCAGCTCAGACTTGCCATGAAGAACCATCCATGGTGCATCCTTACTGAGTAAATGTAGCTTCAGGAGCTCATGCTGTGTGCTGTACCTGATTGAGGAACCAACTATTGTTCAGTAATGGTGCAGTAGCAGTATACTGGCAAAAAGAAAAGAAAAATAAGGAACAAAACTTCCAATACCACCTTCTTGGAATAGAAAATATTCACTGTTTTTCACCATGTTTAGAAAAAAAACCAACCATAAAAAACCCAAAACCACAAAATACTACCTTATGAAAGGGCATACTTTGATTATTTGGGTTTTTTATTTAGCAAGTGGCTAATTACCAGCAGAAATAGAAGACCTTGTTGTTGGGTATTTAGCAATCTATATTATTTTCTGAGCAGACTCAGCCACTCTAAGAACAGTTTAGTTTAGATCAGTCTCACATTAATGTGAAAATAATCAAACTGGTCATTTTGACTTCTGGTCTTTATAAAGTGCCAGTTCATGGTTATATTGCTCCATCTGCAAAAACAACCAGCAGTTTGGTGGGATAAGTTTTTTAGTACATGGATTGTAACTGTCAAAAAAACCAAACTAACTTATCCCCCCCTCCAAGATCCCACAACAACAACAACCACCAAACAAACAACAAAAAAAGCCCTCCCCCTCTCTCCAGTGTAGTTTTCTTAGGAGAGACCATCTTTTCTGTAATGTTTATAGGCAAGAAGTTTATGGCTTTTAGCTTTACTGTAAACAGTCATTCCAGGAGCAGGTACCTTTCTAAGTGTATTTAATGCATTTAGTGTTCAATAATTTAGAGTTCAGAAGGGAATGCTTGTAGTAATGCAAGACAATGTGGTCTCATGGTATTGTGAAATTCAGCTGTGCTGGTTTTTATCGTTCTCTTCTGGGAAATCAGATTTGTTGCAATGAAGTGTAGTGCCAAAGGGCTGGTGCTGTTTCTGGCACTTGAGTCTGAGTTAGCCTTTCCTTCTTGTACCTTGGCTGAACACTGCTGTAGCAGAGCTGGCAGAGGTGCCTGTGTGCCAGTTCACAGCCCAGCACGTTAACTTCAGGTCACTGTAAATACTGGCTTAATTGGATCCATGAAGCAACAAACTGCAATGGGCAAGAATCTGGCACACGTTCATTGTGCCAGCCTTACTGCAATATGGTGGCTTTCAGCACAGGTGCACTGCGACCAGGTGGGAGCAGAAATGACTTACTTTGAGAGACTGCTTAAAAAAAACAGTTTAACACTATAATAATACATATGAGGCACATTTTTCAGAAGTTAAGTTGATACCCACATGTCTGACAATGGAAACAGCAGTCAGATCTTTCCATGCACAGTGCTGTGTATGTGCAGATTATCTATAGTTCACTTAGTCTGATTTCAAGCTCTCTGGGGCTTCTCTTGAAGACACAGTGATGATACTGGATGTGTATTTTGTCAGTGATTATTGGAATAGGAAATCCATAATCTCTTTAATTAAAATAAGACAAAAGCATTGTTCAGGGAAAATCGGATGCTGCCTCCAGTATTATCCATTGTGGGTATCAGCATAACTTTTGAAATAGGTGTATAGCTGCAATGTTAAACATTGTTTTTCAGAAAGCCTGAAAAAGCAAAACGGGATGAAATTGTTCTCCGGGAAAAACAGCAGCTGAATTGCTATGCTGCTGATCCCTAGTACTGGGAATAGTGCAGAGTGTTGCCTTTCCAATGGACCCGATACACTGAGGATGGAAAAATACCATTATTCTACTGAGATTCCATAGCTTTGTGTCGTTGGTAGTGGATGTTTCCACAGCTGCCTTCATTCAAACATTGTGTTTATATTACATTGACTTAAATTTGTCACTGCAGATAGTGCCACCTTAATGGATGCTACCCCTGGAAATGGCTACGATTTCCTTTGAAGGTACTGAAAGGTGTTGGGGTTGGAGTTAGCATTCATTACGTTTAATAGCAGAAGTAGCATCCTTTGAGAAATGCAGTTGCTTACCTTGAAGTTTGCGATTTTACAAGAGAAAATTGATTTCCCAGATAATCTTTATTGGGTGACAACTGACATCTCTTAAATCCATGGATGCATCATCTTTATAAACTCTGTATTGACTTGTATTTCAAAGGGTTTCTTCTTAGTATTATTTCCTACACTTTTTGCTGAAGCAAACTTTGACAATTTCCTTATTATTTCTATTTCTACAAAACTAGAACCACTTAAAACTCTTTAACAAACGTTTAACAAACACTTGATCTTTAACCTGGTACTGTTTATCTGTCAGTTTTACTAATGTACCTTCATGCTTTATGGTAAAAAAGTGGAAAATAAATTTGGTGTTTTGAAACAAGAAACAATGCCCAGAAGTCATAGGCATATTCAGGGATTCGACACTGGGTTTGTAAATGTATATATTGATACACAGTGTTATATAAATATTGGGAGTCTCTGTCCTATTCAGACTTTAACTGAAATTTTGTCCTATCTTTTTTTTTTTAAAAAAAGATACCTGTGAACAAAATAGTGCCTGTATATAATTGAAAACAAGCAACATTTTCTACAATCCATGTTTACTTGATACAGATTGAGGAAGAGCCAAGCAAATACTGGTGGTGTGACTACCACTGTTTTATTGTAGTTCATATAAAGTAAGAAAAAGCTGCTAGTAATGCATTGCTGAGAGATTACTGTTCCTGGAAGTATTTGCACACATCTTCTAAAAAGCTGCCAAAATTAATAGGTCATGAAATACATCTACAGTTCCCCAGACTCTTAAACTCATCCACACCTCCTCTGGTATATTGTTTGGAATGTGGTTTAGTACATGAGAGTATTACTTCATCCCCTTCTGGGAACTGATTCCAGGACCTGAAGGCATGCTTTGAGTGTCCATCTTGAAATAGCATGTCCAATTCAGGAGGGAGGTCCTAACTGGAAGTAAATGCATTCTTGATCTGTTCTGCATATGGATGGACTTGGACAAATACAATTCATGTTGCATTGAATTGGAGGTTAATTTTTTAATGTAAGTACTATTTGGTGACACCAAAGCCAGGTTTGAGTGAGAAGCAGGGCAGATTTGCTTGCAGCAGTGTGCATCTGCAAGCTAATAAAGCAGAGTGAGGGCTCTAGCATCTATATATATATATATATGAAGAATTTTTAGAGTGATGGTTTTAAAGCAAAAAGTTGATTTCTTCTCCTAGCCTCACTGTTTACCCACGAGAGTGTCATGTAGAGTGATCCAATGAGGACCTAAAGTCAAATAAATGTTTCATGGCATTGGTGTAGAATAAATGTAAGAAACATCACAAAGCCAAAAAGTAGCCATAGTACAAAAGTTCATTAGCCTTTAGAACTGGCATCTAGGCCATAAGGTTGGAAAAACGAAATCCCAATATTTACTGCTTTTTCTGTCAGTCTCAGCCTAAACCTGAATTTTTTTCAAGTATCAGTAAAAACTGCTTTTGTGTTGTTCATAACTTACTGTCTGTGTAGATCAATGTTTTCAGCTTGTCATCTGTCATCACGAGTATATTCGGCAAGCATTCAATGTGTTCAGATTGTTGCCTTTAAAAACAGATTTTCCATGCTTCAGTGATGGTTGGAAGGTTGGAAACCAACTTTTTGTATCAGTAGTTAGGTGCTTACCTATATATATATAATATATATGCTAGCTAGTGTCTGATGTTTAGGTAGAAAGACGGGGGAGGGTTGGGAGCTTTTTTCCCCTTAGGAAATTTCACCAAACCAAATCCAAAGAAACTTTTGACATCATATCCTAAGACTGGCTACAGGAGTCCTGAAGAGAAACTCACTGCCGGGAAAAACTGAAAATCCCGAATGTTTGAAACCTTTGAATCCCGAATGTTTGAAACATCTAACAGCAAATGTTTTGCATTACAGAGCACAGGTTGTTCTAAAGTGTATGTTCCTACCAGACCCCGCGGGGATTTGGAGCAATAACTTCTATTGTCTGTTGACACAAATTTTGTCTACACGTGATACATCTTCAGAATGGAACTGTGTCAAAACTGACATTACCATAATTGGCTTTGGTACAGTACCTGGTTTTGCATGTATAATATTGACAGTATAACCCCTATGTCCATCTGTGGCCCAATAAAATGTGTAAGTTAAGGTTGAGAAGTACTTGTGTAGACTGCAGAGGTATTTAAACTAAATAATTTTGATTGTATGCACCAGTCCTCATCCTAATAAAAATGGGTTTTGTAGCAGGTTTAAGAAGCTTTTAACTTGATATTGTATTCACACTGCAGTCCTTTGTAAGCACAGAATGGTTAATATATTTTGAAATAAAATGCCATTAACATAAAGAGAACTGAGTTTGATTTGAATGATGGGCTCTTTGGAATCAGCCACAAAGGCAGCAGTTAATCTGGTGAAATAACAGGTGTGCTGGAGGCAAAGCTGGATCTGCAGTCCCTGTGTATAACTGATGTCACTGAGAGAAGCCATACTTCACTCTTCCTTACATTTTTTATGGGAAAGGGAAGGACATGTGCCTCCAGAGTAACTGTGGCTCAGCTGGCACCTGGCACTTTGCTGCACTGCCCGCAGTCCCACAACCACACATCCAGACCCTACAAAAGCTCCCATTCGGCAGCTGTAGGTAATTCAAATGACTTCCATTATGGCCTGCTCTCTGAACTGGAAATGGTTGTTTAGTGTCTAAGCAGAGTTTTAGATCATTCTATTGACTATAAAGCAAAAGTGATCAAATCCTCCTTGCATGACTGCTCACCTTTTAAAATGAGATACGGCTGATGTTCCAGTTTTCATCCCTCTCACTGTTCTGTGAGCAGTCGCCTTGAAGTATTTCCTGCAGGAGAGTCAGTTTCAGCAGGTACCTCCTTAGTTCTCTGAAGGGATCAAACCTTGTTCAGTGCATATACGGTGGGGGGTTAGTAATTGACACTAGTAACATAATTATGATTTAATTTTTTTTTTAATTGGGGCAAGTTTTCCAAGATGCTCAGAATTCCTTTTGAGTTAGAACCAAGCCAAAAACACATACACTTCTGTGAGAACTCCTTAGCTGTTGCATGGGTTTTTTAGTCGTTTTATTGTGCAGATAATAGTGTTCTTATTAAAGAAAGTAAGGAGTTCTTTACAACACCCATCTCAGATAAAGCTTTATAATGCTGTAGCACCAACCTATTTGCTCAGTCTCAACTGTTTCTTCAAAATAATTCGGGAGTTACATGTCCAATATAGTTCATTAATATTTGGGAGTGGGAGGTTAAAGAATATGAAGTTATCAGGCAGATACATAAGCAAAAAAGTGCTTTTAAGTTTGACCAGAGATACAATTTAAAAGATTGCAGTCTTTTGGCTTTACTACTAAGAAAATAGCAATTGGCATTTTGAGAAAAAAATATACCCTCGACATTCAGATACATCTAGTTGGCATCCACATATGGTGAATGATAACAAAACTGAAAGCCATTCAGAAAAGCATGGAGATGGCATCTCATGCTGTGTATAAAATTTCGTGCTGCCACTGCATTATAGTGTGTAATCATATCAAATGCAAAAAGAAATCAGCTTCCGTGCTTTTGACTGAAGGGTGTTTTATCAGTTGGTGTAGTTTTATATCAAACAATTGATAGCTTTCTTTCCCACGCCAGAAATCACTCTGTGAAAACTATTTTTCACGAAGTTCATGTTTCACATCATTACAAGTAGTTCCTTTTTTTGTTTTGTTTTGTTTTAAATGAGGTAATCTTTGAAATTAGAGTATTAATGCTGCCGTTACCTGTGCTGTGATGGGCCCTGACAGCTTCTTTGAAGATCTGGTTCCCCGAAGTCCTGAGCATTCACCCTTGCAGGTGTTTCAGTCAAGGTGGCAGATGCAGGATGGTTTAAGGAAGAGGCAGGTTAAGCACACTGGACTCCTCCACTGTTTCTACACCATTCTTTGTGTTGTAGTAATAGCTGCAAAAATCTCCACCCATTCCTTCAGCATAACTTGGTTTTAAACACTGAGGGTATTTGCAATACATGCAGGTGAAAGCAGGGCTCCAAGTAAGTACCAAGAGCTGTGTGGGGTGGTTTCTGTGCGTTTTCTTTCTTTTTTTCCCTTGTAGACCTACAGCTGTGCACACACTTGCATTCTTGGTTCACAGATGGAATCAAATCCCTATGCCTTAGATAACTAGGCTCTTTGCTTTGATACTGCCTTGCTTACCAAAATCTGATCTTTTTTATTAATAAAAAATAAAACCAAGATTATCTTGGGCAAACACCTGCTTTTCTTTACTTTAGAAGAAAAACAGCAGAGAGAAGACCATTGTAATAAAACTTTGAGAACATTTGGTGCTTTCATAATTTGTTGATAAGTATCTTTCAGCTGAAGTCTGAGAAGTTTTAGGGAAAATCACACATAATCTTGGCTGGCCTGACTTAAGCCCTTCTTTTTTTTTATGGGAGAGAAAAATGTTTAATTTAGAAGTTTTGCATGACTTAGCACAACCTTTTTAAAGCACTGCTGCTTCTGACTACACACTTGGATTGCTCAGAGAACTGGAGAGAAGTCAGGTTGAAAGGTTGAAAGCTTTGCACCTTGTGTTTCTCAGTTCTCCATACTAAAAAATTTAGTTCTCAGTGTCATAAGTGTAATTTGGCTTATTTAGAAAAGGTTCACTTTGGTAAATTTTGGCTTGTTTGAAGTTACCATAGAATTATATAACACACTGAGTTGGAAAGGACCCATCAGGTTCATTGAGTCCAACTCAGCCCTGCACAGGACATCCCCAAGAGTCACACCATGTGCCTGAGAGCAGTGTCCAAATGCTTTTGGAACTTTATCTGGCTTGGTGCTGTGACCACTTCCCTGGGGAGCCTGTTCCAGTGCCTAGTCACCCTCAGGGTGAAGAACCTTTTCTAATGTCCAACCTAAACCTCCCCTGACACAACTTCAGGCCATTCCCTCAGGTCCTGTCACTGGTCACCACAGAGAAGAGATCAGTGTCTGCCCCTTCTCTTCACCTCACAAGGAAGTTGTAGCTGCAATGAGGTCTCCCCTCAGTCTCCTCTCCTCCAGGTTGAACAGACCAAGTGACCTCAGCCATTCCTCATTTGGCTTCCCCTCAAGGCCCTTCTCCAGTTCCGCAGTTTCTTGGGACATTCACCCTTATGCTGGTGAGTTAAATTTGCTGCCTCCCATCTGGGGTTATGGATTAAAAGGCTGAGAACATTTGATACGGAGAGTTAGAAATTAATCAGTAACCAGTGGTACGAAGAGGTTAATGATCACCAGATTAATAATAAGCACCATGGCAAAGAAGCATTTCCTTATAATTCTCTTCTACCTCAGTTTTACCAACAGAAGTAACTGCCCTGTCACAATTTAAATAACTAACCTTTTCTAAGACAGTGCAGTCAATGAGTTGTAATGATGAATATGTTTCTAATTACTATTTAAGGGAGTATAACCAGGTAGGTTTATCAAAATAGAGGTATTTTCAAGAAAAGACCTACTCTCATTAGCTTTAGAACTCAAATTAATGATGGTAAACTTAGGAAATGGCGGTCCCACCAGCCAGAACCATTCCAGGGATTTTGGGACTGGACTGGTGATTTGGAGATTGTATATGCTAAATGTCAAGATGACACATGTCCAGTAAGTGTCCACATACAGGTTACAAGCCCGTGGATGTCCAAAAATAGAACAAAACAATTGAATAATATTGATTGACAGTTAAAGGATAACTTCATTATTTTATATTTGCTGGTTGAAAGGTGGCTGCAGGGGTTTTTGTGACAATGGGGTATCAGTCTTGGAGTGAGAACAATGTGAGTCTCCAAGAGGACTTTGTGGTGTGGACTTTTATAAGATTTTGCTTAAATGTGATGCATCTTCGAAAAAAACCCAAACAACCAGTCTGTACATTTCAGAAAGGGAATCTAGATCTGATTTTTATCAAAGCAAATGGTTGCTTAGATGCCTGTCAAAGAAAGGTCCCAAAAAGGTCGTCTTTCCCTGAGACGTGCTGGAACTTTTTCTTGGTCAAGACAGTTCAATTCTACTCATTTCAATTCAACCTGGTAAAATTCACAGCATCCTGTTCAGACGTCTGATAGAAAGCCTAAAACCAGATTATATCCCCTTCAGGAGGCAGCAATGTCAGTTTTTCTTTAGATATTTTTTTCTAAAGTTAATCTTCTACAGAGTTTTTCGAACAAATTCTGTTCTATATAGAGCAAAGGCTACTGGCTTTTGTCAAATGCTGGTTTTGCTGGAGACTTTCAAGAAGTGAGTCAGTGACAGGGCAATTCAGAAGCTTACACACTGGGAATGCCAAACATTTTCTTGTGCTTCTCAGTGGTCTGTAACTGACATGTAATAAGTTATTTCTGTGCTTTATGAGACACAGTTAGTAGGTAGGTGTAGCCAGGCTGTCGTTGCTGTACTATTGCAATGGTGATAATTCTGCTCCCATTTTGATACATCCTGACAAACATAAGCTGCCTGTACACTGTAATGCTAATTTCTTTATGAGGATTTAAACTGAAATGCTTTCCTTCCCTTAAAGGTGAAATAAATTCGATTTTCTCTCTGAAGTGTTGCCAATTACTGCAAATTGATAGAGTCCAATATGTTTTCCTAGCCTTGTTTATCTGGGAAAGTGTCAGCTAATTTGAACTCTCTGCTTACCATCACCACTGGTTCACAAGCATTTAAAAGCTTGCCTTCAATGCACTTCTGCTCTTTTGTGAGAGCAAATGAATGTCCTGTGGTGACAAAAGCTTCCAATATATTTAATTTTCTAGCCAGAATGAACTACCTTGCACTGGTAGCTACTAAGTAGCTAAACAGGATTTTCTCAATATCTGTACAAGAACATCAGATTTGCTTGTGCATTTTCAAATGTTGCTATTCTCTTTATTTCTTGGGAATAAATATTTGAAGAAGATGGTTCTGAGGTTTAGTTCTCCCAGGTGGAAGAAATTCACCATGGCCATAGAGCAAAGATACCAGCCTCTTCCTAGATACAGCAGTTGGTTTTCTACACCTGTGTCCTGTCTTTCAAAGTAGAAGTGCTCTGAATGTTCATATGAATTAAATAAAATATGAAAAACGATTCTTTGACTAAATTTCAATGATAAAGGGCATTCCTGTCTTCTGGGCAGTCATTTGCATGGCAGGTCTTGCCCAAGGGAATGCTTCCATTTGGATTGACTGTGAAGAATTTTGTTGACCTCATAGATTCCTGTGAGACCTTACAAACACCATGTCAAAATAACGTCAAGATTAAAAAATTGGTAACACACATGGAAACTAAATTATAAAATAGTCAAGTGACTGCAGAAATAATAAATGGGAATACTTGTTCTAGAAAACACTGCGGTGTAGGAAGAAACATTGTAACTACTTGAAGGTTAAGAGTAATAACTCTCAGGATTTGCAATGACAGGTAAAAATGCTTTTTGAGAAATCTTGGTTACTTGTCAAATTGATCTCATTAACAGAGCCAGGTCTGAGGTGATGCATTCAGAATTACACATCTGTCATGAGGATTGTAGTTTGGAAGCCAATTCCCCTTAAAACATTCAGAGTTCAGTTTGGATATCTAACAGGGTGAAAATTGGTGGTGTTGGACGATCATTAAAACAAATCATCCTATATTAAAACAAATCATTCTATAGGTGGCTGGCTGATGTTTCACCATCGCCAGCCCTTGTTCTTGTGGGAGACTTTGACCTGCTGGATGTCTCCTGTAAGCTCAACACAGCAGAGAGGAGGCAGTCTGGGAGGTTCCTGGAGTGTGTGGGAGAGAACTTCCTCACACAGCTGGGAAGAAATGAGCCCACAGGGGTGATGCCCCATTAGAACTGTGGTTTACAGACAGACAGGGGTTGGGTTGGTGGGAGATGGGATGGTCAGAGACTGTCTTGGGCACAGTGACCATGAAATGATAGTTTTCAATACCTGGAGAAATAAGGAGCGGGCGGTCAACAAAACCTCTACCCTGGACTTCTGGAAGGTGACTTTGGCCTGTTGAGGACACTGATTTGGAAAGTCCTTTGGGAAGCAGCCCTTAAAAACATAGGGGCCCAGCAAGGTTGGATGTACTTCAAGAAAGAAATCTTGAAGGCGCAGGGGCAGGCTGTCCCCATGTGCTGGAAGATGAGCTGGCAGGGAAGAAGACCAGGCTGGCTGAGTAGGGAGCTTTTGCAGAAACTCAGGGAAAAAAAGGGGGTGTATCACCTTAGGAAAAGGGGCAGGCAACTCAGGAAGTGTTTAAGGATGTCATGCAAAAAGAAAATTAGGGAGGCAAAAGGTCGTTTAGAACTTAACCTGGCTACTTCTGTAAAGGATAATAAAAAGCGTTTTTATAAACACATTAATAACAAAAGGAGAGCCAAAGGACACCTCCATTCTTTATTGGGGGGGG
>VWZT01012665.1:0-46401 GCA_013397055.1 Pachycephala philippinensis | reverse complement strand
CCTTTGCTGGGTTAGGAACTGGCTGGAACAGGTGGGACTTTTGCTGGGTTGGGAACTGGCTGGATGGCCGGGCCCAGAGCAGCTGGGGGAGCTGGTGGTGTTTAGCCTGGAGAAAAGGAGAATGGGGGAGACCTTATCACTCTCTGCAACCCCCTGAAAGGAGGGTGGAACCAGGTGGGGGTCGGTCTCTTCTCCCAGGTAAGAAAGGACAAGAGGACACAGTCTTAGGCTGCACCAGGGGAGGTTTAAGTTGAATGTTAGGAGGAATTGCTTCACAGAAGATTTGATTAGATATTGGAATGGGCTGCCCAAGGGAAGTGGTGGAGTCACCATCCCTGGAGGTGTTTGAGGAAAGACTGGACACGGCACGCAGTGCCATGGTCTTGTTGATATGGTGGTATTGGATCATAGGCTGGACTCACTGATCTCAGAGGTCTTGTCCAACCTAATTGATTCTGTGATTCTGTGAAATATGACCCTTGGATGTGTAAAAAAGATAGCACCATGTATGTCTATGGCAATAATAGAACTGAGAAAATAATCAGGCTAGTCCTGAGGCCCTTGCATTGAAAAGGGTGTTGGACTGTAAAAAAAGTTCTGAAATCAGAAAAAGGTGATTCAGTGCTGACAAATTTTTCTTCTAATGTGAGATTTAAAAAACTTCATTTTGGTGTTTAGCCAAGAAAGAGGTCATTGATGTTGGATTGATCAAAGTCTAAGGAAAAGCAAATTGAAAAATCAAAAGGGCCTCCTTTCAAGTAGGAAAAAATGTCAATATCAGATAGCTGGAAGTTGATTCCAAACAAATTTGGACTCGAGTTAAGGCACATGTTTTAACACTAATTAACCAGTGGAAAAATCTTACTGATGAAGGTATTAATCATCCTTGAGGATTTAAAATCATTCATTGCATTGTCTGGGACAACTGAGTTTCTGAATTAACAAAGTCCTATGGCCTCTGTATTGTAGGCTGGAAAATAAGGCCTAGAAGAATCACTTTATCACAAAATTCTGTGAATGCTTAGAATAGGGAATGTTTCATTCAGTTAAATTCTCTCTTGTATTTGAAGCAGCCATAGTTGTCTGAAGAGATAAGCAAGGCCTGCTGTCTTGGCAGCTTCAAGATCAGCAACTGAAATTTCAAGATAGTTCCTTGCATGATACTGAACTCTGTCTTTTAATGTATCTCTTTATTATAACACAAAAATAATATTTGGTGCCTGCACCAGGGCATTTTTGCTGGGGATTCAGGAATGGAAATGGTTTCATGAGTCATGCTGAAGCCAGATAAATTTTTCATCCCTGTATGATTTTACTTTGATGTTAGCTTGTTGACTTTCATGTTTTTCAAATAAATACCTGTGATGTCGAATGAAAAAACATTCTGTATTTTCTGTCATTTTCAAAAAACTGATGCCTTGCCTTGATCTCTCTTAACAGCAACATTTGCTGCTTGAGGTGCTGGAAAATGCTGTCAAGATTTTTGGTTTGCTTAGGCGCTGCTTCATTTTCTTCAGAGTCAGTATGTTTTCTGGAATGTAGTTACTACATATCCTCCAAATATTAATTGCTCCTTAGTGAAGAAGCAATCTAATTCACAGTGCTCTAGGGCACACAGGAATGACCTTGTAGCTTTGCTGAGTTCGTAAAAGTATAGGAAAGTCCCACTGCACTGACTGTTTTTTCCATTGGCTTTGTTTTTTAATCCTTATGAAATCCAGTTCAGAAGATGAGCTGAATAAACTGTTGCTGGCAGCAGCCTCTTTATCCCAGTTAAATGATACTGAGGCACTAGTGCAATTTTTGTAGAGACAGACCTTTTTCATGTACTGTTTGCTCATGACTAAATTTTATCTTTAAAACCATTCTTCCCCTCATAATCAAAAAAAAAAACCCAAAGCAAAAAACTAGTGCAACATTTTTGCTGATACATGGAGTCCTTTGTGGAAAAATATGGATATTCCTACTGCCAGACAGTTCTTTTTTCTTCAGTTCTTTCCAGATTAGGGTATTTGGGTAACTTGTTGACAGCAGATCTCAGCCTACAGAGAAGCAGGGGACTGTTGTTAAGTGTTTATTATTCCCAGATAAAATGAGGTAGTGGGAAATTCTTGGTGGGATAAACAGTGTTGATGTCACTGCTCTCATTACAGGCAGCAGGAGTTTAATCAGATACTTCAGAGGCCCCCATGTACTAAGTGATTTTGAAACATCCCACTCTGCAGAGTTCACTTTGAAGAAGGAGAAAGCCAGTGGCACAGCAGTAGAAGGGATAAGGATTTTGTTTTCCTGTGTGTCCTGCCTGTATACAGACTACATCACGTGTCTGCTGCCACCAAAGCTGCTTTATCTGAAAGAGACTTTGGATGTCACCTCCCCAGGAAACAACGTGGGTTTTTGTAAAGATGGAGCTGAGTTACGTGGGTAGATGTGTTGCAAGGGGGAAAGAGCCCTTTAGGTGTAACTGGAAGAGCCAATGCCTCAGGTGGGGTCCAAAGGAAAGGAAATCCTGGAGGGGTGAGGCTGCCTGCGGGGTGAGGACACGTGGCTTCTCCTGGCTGCCTGTCTCCTGGTGCCATTCTGCTCTTTGAAGCAGGAGCAGCCTGTGGGAAGTGGGCAACCCCTCCTGGACCTGGTCTGAAGCCATCTTTTGACTCAGTGAGCACCCTTATAACTTCTGTGGGCTTGTTTAAAGTTCATGCGAGCTGTAAACTATTGAATCTTCTTGTTGCCCACTGCAGATTGGATTTACAGCTGCCTTTTCCCTGCTGAGGATTTACAGCTGCCTTTCCCCCTCTGAAAGGCTAAAAAGCAATAATGACTGTGCTGATAGGTCTGGCAGTGTTGCTGTGTCAGGGTTTCCTCAGGCTCTGTCACAGTTAAAGCCTTGGACTCTCGATCTGACCACTGAGAGTGTTAATTATCTTTTCGGTTTCAGTCCTCTTTTTCTTTCCAGGCAACCCTTTGCTTCTGTGTGCCAACTAGTATAAAATATAGACAAGCAAGGGAAGCTGTTATTTGAGTGTTGCTCTGCATCAGAGACAGAAACTGGGGGAAAGGGAACTGGGAGTTGTATGCCAAATATCACAATTGCTATGATGAACTACTGAGTTCATTTTAATCCTTGAGGAAACTGAAGTTTTTAGGATTGCTGTTTTTATTATTGTATTCCCCGAAAGCTGTTTTTAGATGAGTCTTGGCAGAACTTGGCAGAGCTGAGCAGTTCAGTAACAGACACACACCTGAGCTCTCCCAAACCTGTAACTAGGTGTGGTTCCTCTGTTTCTGGTAGCTGCCCAAGCTCCCAGCTGACCTGTTCTGCATGTTTGAATTTGGGCTCTTGGCACAACAGAGAAGTGACTGATGCTGTATTGTAAAGTGGGCCAACATAAGCATTATATATGGGATATTTTAAGTAAGCTTGGTGGCTTAAACACTAATTGGGGATGCAAGATCAGTTTACTCTTCTTCCGGAAAGCAGCCTGTGTGGAATAGGTTGCTAATTCCTTGCTGCTGCTACGGTAACAATTTCATGTGAAGTAGGTGAATTTATTTTTATACGTAGTCTAGAGGCTGCTGCTCACTCCGATTTAATAGGTTTTTAAATATTCAGTGTGCAACAGAACAGCTTTAGCTGAGAAAAGAAACCACCTTCCCAGCTCTAGATGGAGAAAGCAGTTAGGCAAGAAAGAGGAAAGAGTAACGTTTTAGTGTCTTAGGCAGAAAAGAATATTGAACCCTCACAGGCAGGTTTTCAAACACATGGCAGCTGGGTAAAAAACAGGCTGGATGCAACTCTCTTCATTTTTGCTGCTTGTTAAGAAAAGAATTATATCCTGCTCATGTCCATCAGAAACATGCTTTTAGGAGGAGGTCCCAAGCTTTTAGTCCTAAGCCAAAAAGTGTTGCCCCAACAGTTCCAACAGAGGCACCAGAAAATATGAATGTAATACATATTCATTTGCCATAAATGTCCAGTAAGCAGTGCTCAGAGTATGGCTGTGTTGGAGGAGAATGGAAGAAAAAAACCCCAGGGGTATGATCTGAATTCTGTAGGACTTGTCCATTTAACTTGCCTTTTCCAGAACACCTGATTTGTAGGTTCCTGATTGGGTTAGAACTTCATGAAATGCAGACACTGCTCTTCAAAGGAAAAGCATTTTGCCAAAAAGTGAAGACATCATAGCATTGGCTGTGTACTACACCCCATTTTCATGGAGGAGTAAACCATCCAACAGTGGGGTGAGGCTGCACAGTTAAAAAAAATTAAAATCTACTTGGCAGCTTACATTGTGGAAACTTTTAAAGACCTTTATGTTTAGCAGGTTTTGATGTTGCTGTTTGCAGCTGTGCTGATGACCATGTTCTTTCTAGGAGCTGCAGTTCTTGAGAAAAATTATCATCTTGCAAAGAATTTTGATGTTTCAGAATGAAGTTTTAATTAAAACAGGAAGTGAAACCATAGGAAAATAGCACAAAATGAAAATGCAAATGTTCATCACCTAAAACGGCAAATTAAAAATGTGGTTTTCCTGAAAACCAAATTTACAGTTTCTTTCATCTGTCATTTACCAAATTTCAAATTATTTTTCCCAAGGTGAATATTGGGCAATATTTGCATTGAATCCATAAATTTCACTGGAATATCCCTCACCAGTTATATGAAATGTTTGCTGGGATTGTCATGTCCCTGTAGGAGAATAAAAAATCTGTTAACAAACTTCTAAGAGGAGAATTACTTACGGAAAATTTTGGGTTGTCCAAGGTTCAGAGGATATGGGAGAGTAACCAAAGAAGTCCAGCAGAGAAAAATTTACTGCTGGCACATTGTGGGGCACACCAGATTAAAATATACATTTCATCTTATCTTCAGCAACTGCCAAAAGATGTGGAAGAATGTTTCTTGGTATGCTTCTTGTTTCACATTTCATGAAGCAGCAAGCCAAAACTCTCCTTGATTCTGCTCTGAAAAGTCCTTTCTGATAAGGAAGGCCCTAGGGATTACACTGGGTCTGCTGACCTTCAGGTACTTCGTGTGTTCTTAGGATGACTCCATCAGTGGAATGCTCCTGAAAACCCACTGCTGCAGTGGCTGGTGACCGTGGGAGAGACAGATGCTCTGCAGGCAACTTCACACTGAAATGACAGTCTAAAGCAGACTCTGGAGAAAGAAGGAAAGTTAAAGACTCTATGCTTCCTTTACTCCAGCTTGGTAAATTTGATCTGGGCTAAGACTGCCTGGTCAAGGGAAGAAAGAGTGAAAATGTGCTGGTCTGGAATGTGGTGAGCAGCAGGGAGGAACACCTACCTACTGGGAACCCACAAATTCATTCAAGGCTACCTTCCTTTTCAGACCAGCCTGGAGCAGTAGGTTAAATAGACATTTAGGCAAACTGATAAAAACAATGATTAGAAGTTAGATATGAATAGTTACATGTGTTACTTTTAAGCAAATTTGTAGGCACAGCACGTGATGAGTGCAATAGTTGAAAGAAAAGAGTGTAATATGATTGATTATAGAAATGTGTATTTGAGAAATAGGCACAGACTTCAGTAAATAAAAACAGATACAAGTGATGTCCTAAGAATTCTTTTAAGGCTTGTGTTTAACATGCACAGTCATTACTGACAGTCAGTATCATCACTTTCTTGGCAAATGCTACAGGAGTTTACAGCTGTGGTATATTTTTCTTCTAGAACAATGCTGCTGGGGAGACAAGTATCACCTTGGAAGGGAAAAGATACTAGATCAGCAAAGCAACAAATAGGCTTTAAACTTTGTAAATAGGAGTGTTTTTGCAGAAAGACATTGCTACTGATCCCATCCTTAGCTTAGAAATAGGTTATTTAGAAAAGAAAATGGATTAGAATGTAGTCTTTGTTGTAGTAGCAGTTTACCAAGCTAGAAATTTCCAAGTCTACTATGTACTCAATGTCATTCTTTAATCCAAAAGCTTCTGTAAAACAGGGACTCAGCACTGGCCTTAGAAAATAAAGGTAGTTCCTATGGTTCTGGAGAATTGTGGTTTGCAAACCTGGTCTATCTGCATCGTTAG
This sequence comes from Pachycephala philippinensis, assembly GCA_013397055.1. Classification (NCBI taxonomy): domain Eukaryota; kingdom Metazoa; phylum Chordata; class Aves; order Passeriformes; genus Pachycephala; species Pachycephala philippinensis. Next base: position 40,345 of record VWZT01012665.1, on the reverse strand, counting down.
AACAAACAGTGACTCCCAGGGAAAAGATCCTGATTTGCAGTGAATTTATCTAATTACTCGCTGTGGTGTGATAAATCATATTATCGTTCTGATGTGTACTGTAAATACCTTGGGAGAGATGTGTTGTATTTGCATATATTACAGTTTTATCTCATTGACACTTGATAAATAATAATAATCCCCTGATCTTCACAGTCAGCAAATAGTTTCATCCTGGGAACAGCTTAGTATCAGGTGCAATTACTGGCTAACTCTTAAGCCAACAGTTCTGGAGAAACTGCTACTTCCAGTGGATTATTTCAGAATTTTGTATGCAGTGTTGTCAAGAGACTTACGCTGTGGTACAGTAAGGCTGTTATGTCTCAGGGCAAATATCTATTGATTGGCTTTGTCTTAGCAGGAACTGGGAAGGCTGTGTTGTTGGATGCATAATTAACATCTGAAAGCAAAGGTCACTGAAAAGCTTTAGCATTTAACAGATAGGGCTGGCATGCATTTGAATAATTTTTTACTTCTTGTCTTGAAATATTTTTAAAATCTAAACTATGGCTTTTACATACCTAATAGAGCTGGCAGCTATTTAGGCAACTCTTATACAACTTTTCATAAATATTCCCTTGACAGCTGAGCATTTCTACCTCAAGTGTACATTTTTCATAGAAAATGACACTGCTGCCAGTTTCATTCTGAAGTTTGTCAAGGAGAGGGTACTTTGCTGTTGAAGTTTTCACTGGATTTTCAGGTGTTGCTGTAACTTTTTACTCCTTTGTTGCATACCATCTGTCTTGTCTTGGGCCAAAAGAAAGGAGAGCAGGCAAAACTGCTTGTAGGCATTTTCGAAATGGTATAGGAAAGTCTCATTTTGAGTACCTGGTTACCTTTGGAGAACTCAGCTGCACCCTGAGGAAGACAAGTGAAGAATCCAGAGACTATAAATAAGTCAGAGCATGATTGTACATGTCTAAATGTGATTTAGTTAGATTTGTCAAATGGAAATACAGAAGACAACACTGACTGCATGTTTGTATGTATCCTTGAACAAAGATCCACTTGAGACAACAGTGCTCTTCAGCCACTGCTTTTCCCAACCCTGAGCAGAGCCCTGGCCTGGGCTTGAGTTTTGCAGTAGGGGAGAAGTTCTGCAGGGGGGTAGTGAAGCCCTTTGCTTTAGACACAGGCTACAGATCTCTTCTTTTGTCTCTAACAATTGATTTAAGCTGCAGAGAAATGCTGTAGCTGCAGAGACCCCAGCCTGTTTGATGATGGGGTTTGGGTGGAGGGCACAGGGGCAGATATTGGCCATTTTCTTCAGTCTCTCACTCCAGTTAACATGGAGCTCTCTGATAGTTGTACTGTCAAGGCCAACATTCAGGCTCAGGACTGAGTTACAGCAGTTCCGCCGGTCTCTGTGCTCTTAGCCCAGGGAAAATGCAAGGGAAGTTGATTTAATTGTTGGGGAAGATGAAATAGGAAAGACTTATAAATACGATCACATAGCAAAAGATGCTGACAATATGGAAACTACAAGCGAGATTGAAATGAAGACAAGCTTTGAGATACCAAACTCCAGTTACTGAACAACTGGAAAACAATGGTTTGGCCGACTGAAAGAAATCCCCCTTTGATGAAACAAAGCCCTCTGTTTGCTGACAAGTCCAAGGGTCAGAACAGACCCTATTAATGTGACAGAGGGTCCAAAAGGTAGTTTTTAGGGTTTAAAATATAACGCCATATGGTAATGCGATGATTCTTATAAGCTATATGTTAATGTAGTAGGATTTGTAGCATGTTCTGGATTGGTTAATGGAAATTAGAATATTCAACACGGAAGATGATTTATTGTATTGTAATCGGCAACCACAGCATTCTGTATTCTATTCTGTATTTGATTCTGTATTTTATGCTGCATTCTGTATTCTGTATTCTATTCTGTATTTGATCCTGTATCCTATTCTATTCTGCTCTGCCTCTTCCACTCCTCTTCTACTCTCTCCTTCTCTTGCTCTGACCTACTTCGGGCTGCATCTAGCAGCTCCTAGCAGGTCATTCACACCCACGCCCTTTCACAATAAACCCCATGCTCTAAGACCGACTCCAGAGATCTCTCGTCTCCGTCCCGACCCATACAGGCTCCCTACAGACACTTCAGAACCTACATTTAATAAAGTGGATTTCAGCTGTGTTGCCTTTACCTTTGCCTTTTCCCTGGTATTAGATCATGTCCATCAGCTATTTTTAGGGCTCACAGGACCTAGGTAACTTGGTTGCATGTTCAAGCCCTAAGGTGGCACCTCTGGAAAAGATAGGGGGGAAAATAAATTTTTAATGTGTAGCGAAGCACAGAAATAGAAATGTTTTATGCTAAAATCTTGACATTTTAATTTCTGTTTTAACAGGAAAAGTTAAGAAACCACTAGATTTACTTTGTAGTAGTTAGATTTTAAAAGTGAAAAAGTTTCAAAAGTCTGCCTTCTTTAAATACTGTTTGCAGTGTACCCCATGGAGGCTAAATGCTGTTATTTAGAAACAGCGTGGTATGCCCTGTGAGATCTGCCTTGGAGCTGATGACATATATCCTTTGTGTATGATTATCCTGAGGCCTCAGCAATGCTTCAGAAAAGATGGAATTCAGCCTGTCCTTCTGTAAGGGGGTGTTCTGAGGTGTGGGAGAAAGGGGAGCCCAACTGAGTTACATATTAATTTGTCTTGGTTTCTTCTTGCCTTTCCTGCTGCAAGAGATCCAAGTACAACAGTTATCAGATGATTTTTTTTGTATTCTTTGCAGTGAAAAAAATACGAAAACATTTTATAAATGTGAATTATGTTTATCCAAAATAATGATGAAAGTAATTTTTTGTATTGGATGAGCAAGCAGCTGGAGGGCTGTGTCCAAGAAATATCATAGTTGTGTATTTGTGCCTGCGTTGCAGAGACAGTAAAGAGTTTATTTAGCTTCAGCTGAAAAATCTGAAGTGATAATTACATCTGTGTGTTTATCAAACATCTGCAAATTTTTCCATTTCAGTGAACACAGCTAGTGCCTCCCACTGGTTATTTGTAGCCATCCCTCTGAATCAGTGTCATGAAGAGCTGAGATTTTTAGAGCATAAGAATGCAGTTTGCTATTGTGGAAATAACTGAGTCACATGCTGCCTGATGAAATGTCAACCATAAGGTACTTCAGTCTGAAAAATTGTGCAAAAGCAGTACTGTAGTAAAAAAAAACAAACTCAAAACCAAACCAAGCAAAAAACCAAAAAAGGTATCTGAAAGTATTCCATGTCACACTTTTGTGAATAGATTGAGCGTATTTTTTACAAGCTGGTGAGGAAGAAAAATTACTATTTAATATGACTTTCATGAAGACTTAGACTTTCTTCAGAAATTGTTTTTTATGGAAGTGCAAGGTATAGTTAAGGCTACATAAATACACTAGGTTTTCTTTTTAAAGACATTTTTTCTCTTAGTGTAAAATAACTTGGTTCATTTTCCATGATTAGATACAGTGCAATTTCTATTTCATATTTGATTTTAAAGCATTCAGTAAAATTTAAATAAGGAAACATTAAATACAAGTTTGAGAGATTTAGGTAATGCAAGTAATAATATAAAAAATGTTTAAACAACCCTCCCCCCAAAAAAGGCATCAACCTCCCTACATAAAACATAAGGATGTGAAATCCTGCAAATTTTAACCAAGTTAGAGATTCTGTTGCATCAGCACCTGCGACACACAGTGAACTCGTTCCACATTTGGAATGTTTAATGTAGGATAGATTATCAGATTCCTTAATTTTGAAACTTCCATTTTTCTATACGTGTCCTTGTCAGACAGGAATTTGTATAAAGATTGAAGTAAATAATTCATCTACCATTTAAGAACAACTTAGTAAGTTTTAAAAGATTAAAACCAGATAGGAGTCCATCAATTTAAATATGTTCATCTTGACAGACCACTTAATTTCTCAGAATAAATAGGTGAAATGAGGTTAATTGCTGTCTTACAGCCTTGATTTCCTATACATTGTGAAGGAGGAGGTATATAGGAAGGTGGAAATAAGATTTGCTTTTGATAATATTTTCCTTGGAATCAATTCAAGCTGACAGCTTTAAGATGTCGGTCCTGGGAAATGCTGAGCACCTGCAACTGTGAGCAATCAGTAGCAGCCAGGAGTGTTTTCCTTTCAGGAGGTCAAGCCCTCTGTGACTGTGCCTTCTCAGTGCTGAAGAAAGATGCATGAAGGGGTTGAGAGAGTATGCATATGATGCAAAACCATTGAAGAGGTAGGAATGATTCATATTAGGTATTATTACGTAAGTATGCATAATTGTTTACTTTTTGAGAAAATGCAGGTACAAATCCAGTTTGTTATGTGAACAGAAGCTTCCCAAGAAAATAACTGCACATTTTCATAAAACTGTGAGGCATTTCTTCAATTGAAATGTGAAGCAATGTGATATTTACCTTATGTAAAGCATTTGTGACTTTCTTTATTCTGAATGCTTCATGATCATCCAATAGGCAGTGGGGATGATTTGCTAATGGCAGCATCTCACAAGTAGATAGGAGTCTCAGAGTGATGACATAGGATGGGAGGTAGAAACCTAGTGTTTTCAGGCAAATATTTTAGTTTCTGATAAAAGAATCACTGCCACAAGCAGTGACAATCCAGTGATGTCTTCTAGAATCTGGTACAGAATATGCTGATGAAAAAACAATTCACTCCCCGTGGCACACAGACTCCAGCAAATTAATCACCACTGAAAGCCTGTGTTTAACAGAGTAGCTATCTAAGTTGATGTTAATAGCAGGCATCAAGGCCTTTAAGGTTCTTAAATCCACTTCAGTGGATATTGATTTGGATAATAAGAAATATTTCCTTAGGGAAACACTTGATAAAGGAGCTTAAGGCAAGGGGAAGTGATTTTGCGTGGCAGTGAATGTGAAGAAAGAGAATACTCAGCCAAACAGCGATCTCTGTGATCAGCTGCGTTTCTGATTTCTTGCGCTGCTGCATCTGAAGTGTTTGGGAACCTCCCCTGGAGTCTGGAAGCGCTGCTGCTCTTGGGGTGGTTCTGCCCTTGACAGGAGAAAGGCTGCTGCTGTTCGTGTGTGAGCTCCCTGAGCTCCTCTGGGAGAACAAGCAGGCCACGTTAGCCCGTGTATAAACTCGGGACTGCAAAGGCTGCTCCTCAGAAGGGCTCTGCCTCTGTGAATGGGGGCTGTGAGGGTGCTGCTCTGCAAGAGAGTAACGTGCCCAGAGGCAGGAGCTCTGTGCCAGGTTCTTCCTGCACCCCCAGACCTGCAAGTCTGAAGGTCCAGTCTGCCACTGCTCTGATGATGTGTGGCAAAAATTAGGAATCATTATGGACAGACCTTGCCTCAAGTTTAGACTTGTCCAGCAGCCCAGATTCTGCCACTTCAACCATCAGGATCAGGTTCATTGCATGCTGCATTTATGCCAGGATACTGGGATAACAAGCATGTTTGAAATGTGTGCTGAGGGGAGAGGTACTAGCAAATAGAGGGGAGGACAAGTGATTGGTGCAAGACTTTCTTATGAAGAAGAGCGACTTCATCAAGTTCTCATGCATGTTTATTTGGACCTGTGTTTTAGTTTGATGTTACAATACTTAAACTAGAGCTAAATAAAAATACATCTTTTTGCTGTCCCCGCTCACCTTCTACTGCAGTCCAGATCTGCTTGACATTTTTCAGATGCAAGATGAGCACTGCCCCTGAGGCCTGTGCAGTGTTCTCTGTGCTGCTGGAACAAGGCAATGATGTATTTGAAGAGGGTGAGGAAGGTGTCACTGAAAGCAGAGATGGAGCTACACTGGAAGCATTCCTTTAGTTCACCCCCCTTCAGTACTCATTTGCTGTTACTCAGCCACCTGAACATGGGCTCTTTTGTTTAATTCCACACCCCTCCCCTTTGCTTTGCTTTCCAAACCTATTGATGTGCCAGGTGCTGTGAGGGCCCCTGTTCAGATCAAGATGACTTGAAAGAGTCTGAGTGTGTAGGATCTGAGGAAACTGGAGCTGGGTGGGAGCGATGCCCAACAGCGCAGCCGTGAAGACCCCAGGGAATTGTGACTGAAAGGGGTACGTAAAATGCAAATGCAGTGGAGTATAAGAAGATTTCTGAAAGATGAGTTTTGGTACACTTCTGGTGTAACTGGAGAGCCTTGAATGAGTAGTTCAGGCCTGGCATATCGTAAAGGGACTCTGATAATAGAGTTAAGGGATTAAGTGATATGGCAGCAGTGACAGGGGACAATAAGTGATTATCTTCAGCATGTCAGCCAGCTGAGAGAGAAATGGAACAGGTGTGGAGACTGAAAAGGAGGAAACAGATACAGAGCAAGACACAAATAAAGAATTTAGAGGTGGAAAAATGGAAAAGAGGTGCATTTTGTAATTCCAGACAATAACCTAATTGAGTTTAGAATTGATGAACAGAGGCAAAGTTTGTGGCATAGTTTATATCCTTCCAAATAGAATGTTTCATTTTTTAAAGATATATAGGTGACATGCAGATGTTTTTTGAGTAAAGTGAAAACCAGATTTTGTATACAGCAAGTTTCAGCATGGTGAATCTCTCATCTTTCAGGTTCCTGAATATTTCAGGAGGAGGGTAGAGAAAAGAGGAAGACTGACCATACGTTTCAAATCAGTTACCTTAGATATGTTTTGAAGAGGGAGGCAAAGAATAAATGCCAACCTTCAAATAGGAGTTAAGCATGAATAGTTTACAGGCTGCATCTGGGTAGAGGTATATGCCAATCTTATTAGGGAAGCAGCTGTCTCATATCTTTGTCAACAGCATAACCTGACCATTACTAGAAAGCACCTTGATGAAAAGAACCTGCCTTTTGCAATTCTTCTATTTAAGTGCTTTTCAGGAAGCACAGAGGACTGGATACAGCTGTGTCGATGCTGGGAAAAAGAGGGGAGAGAAGATACTGTGGGTTCATTAACAAGCACTCAATCCAACTTTGAATATACAAAAGATGCTGATGGGAGAGGGAGAAGAAGAGGTGGTGTGAGTTTGGGTTAGTCCTTGCCTGCAGGATTGTATCCACGGTCACAAGTGGTGAGTGCCTCAATTTTCTATTTTTCCAAAGGACTTGGATGCCTTGAGGAATCCTCTGAGATGACATTTTACACACCTTTTCAAAGGCAGCAGTAGCTTGGGATGAGTGAGACCTTTGAGGGTTTGTGAAACTGTTCTTTGAGGTCACACAAGCAGATTGATTTTGTGACCTTATAATAAAAAATATCTGGTATGTACAAAATCCCTGTAATAGAGTTGACAGAAATAGAGATAGTCAGGGAAGTAGAATGTAACAGATAGAAGCTAAAAGTAAAAAGTCAATAAGGGAAGATACAGCCTGAGCAATTGGACTTCTTCCATTCCTATGGCAGGCATTGTTACCCATTCTTGGGATTGTTATGTCATAGTGGTTGGTTTTTGTTAAAGGTCAGCTGAAAACAAAAGAAAAGAAAGTCTTGATAGTGATAATAATGAGACTCTACAAACAACATTGAAATTAATAAAATCAGGTATTACAGGGAGAAGTTCTTAAATTAATCATCGTATTACAGCCAGTCTGTACATGCTTGTATGCTTTACCATGAATCATTCAGGCTTTCCTTTCTTCTCTTTGATCACAAGGTCACAGGATCAGGCTGCTGCTTTTTTGAGACCTTTTAGAGTCCTAGGGTCCTCTATTTTCCATCTTGGGTTGTCACTTGATTCTCCAGACATGTTCCTTTTGATGGCAATTTTACAGCGTACTTTAGTTGTCAANATTTTTTTTAGTAACTGCTGTTTCCTCTGCAGGTTGTACACAGTATTATTTGCCTGACATGGAGACAGCTCCTGGGACTCCAGATTATAGTGACTTGCTCTTCTCTTGCTTGTTTGTTTTGACTTGAATATTTGTAGAGCCCTAATGTGTTTCTCGCAACACATTCTTATTTCCTGTTGAACACAACACCAGCAGCTCCCAATGCAAGCATCATTCCTGACGTTCAGACCTTCCAGTGCTCAGTGAGAGGCTTCAATTTGCTCCTGACAGACTTCCTCAGGCTGTTCATTGCCCCTGCACTGTGTGTACCATGTAGGTCTGGAGCTGTTCTAATTCAGTAAGCCCGTAAATGTGAAAAGCAGCACTTGTTCACCTTTGCCATTTACCCCCATGTTTTACCTCATTCTCCTAGTGAGGGTCAGGTCACTGTGACAAACCCTCCCAATGTGTTTTGTGACAACCCTTTCCTTGCCCACATCCCTGTTTCTGATACTACATTTATCCAACTGTGCATTTATCCAGTCCAGGCATCCCAGTGGCTTTCAGGCTGAGCTTGTGCTCAGCTGCTGCTGCAAATTTGTCCACGGTTCTCACTGAAATGTTCTTCTTGACCTACCACTGCTATCTCAGTCAACTCTTGAATATTGTCAGATGATTCCAAGTGTACTAACATGTGTGAGAAGAATGCTTGTTCTTTGTTAGTGCTCTATTTACTCTAAATGTATAAAAAACCATGTTTTTCTGACACTTTGCTGCTCAGTTTTTTAATTCGATGTGGTGGATTTTTTTTCCCCAAAACTTCTTACAGTGTTTAACACCTAGAAAATACTAATGTCACTCAAAAATGTATTTTGGTGTTCTTTGTGAGTCACTAGTATGTATATGAACTACTTCTTGTCCCTGCAACCACCCTGTTGTGCTTTGCTACTACTTGGCTCAAGTTCAGCTTTACTTGTTTGGCTTCTGTTAGCCTCCTGCTTTTTCTGCCATACTGTGAGCTAATGAGAGGAGGTTTGACTGACTGAGTTTTCCAAATAAAGCTTCTGTAAGGATCAGTATCAAAAGGTTTCAGGAACACTAAATAAATTTGTCTCAATTTCTCCTTCAGAAACATCACTCTTGTATATCTTCTTACACAGTGGATATCTCAAAAGCTATTTATTTATTTCTTCACTCTTGATTTAGATTAGGGTACTGTTTTATTTAGACAAAAACTTGGCATGATCAGGGAAGATATTGTTTCAATTTTCTCTGAGAAGTTTGGCTTAAATTTTCTGGGTTTTTCCTTTAAAAAAATAAGTACTTGCTTCACAATAAAGTTGCTTACACACATTTATGTAAGGCTTAATTGCTCTAAAAATAATGCTCTGTGACACTACTGGCTTCCTCCCAAGGTCAGAATGAGGGACACAGATTACTGACTTATGCATATTTTAAGATGTATGGAAAAGTATATATTTCTGAGGCTTGGCAAATTTGACAGGTGAGGCATCAATTTTTGAAAATGCTCTCTGTAGATATTTTTGTACTGTTTCTAAAATTATTTGTGACACTTCTGGGGAAGATTGGGGGGGTTGATGAAATAATGTGGCTGTTAAAAGTTGCATGAATGAGTGCTGTAACTAGTGGCGATGGAAATATCTCTATTGCATGACCACCTTTTTCTGTAACATACCTTGGGTTGACAGTCTTATTTTCCCACTATCATGACAGAATCATGATGGCAAAGTCATGTTTCAAGGGTAATTACATTAAATTGATTTGGTCAGAACGTTTCAAGTCTTCCTTCTCTCTGGCCTTCGATGGAAAGAAGATACTGAGCTAAAATCAATATTGTTTACTTTCTCAATTATCATGTGTAAATTCAAGTCTAAGCTTTTGCAATTCAACTACAACACCCCTTAGAGAACCACTCACCAATCATCCATGAAAACACACTACTTTTTCCCACATTCTTGCTTTTGGTTGAAGGGAAATGAGAGAATGAACTTCATCTCTAAATGATGTCTCTACCTGAGAGCAGTTATGAATGTACTGGAAGTGTTGTGACATATTTAAGCAATTTGTACCTGTAAGTCGAAATGTATCTTCTCTGTTTTCACAGCCACCTTGCAGTTTAATTGATAGATTAAAAACTAAATACAAAACCACCACCTTATATTCCTGGAGGCTTTGGAGTATTTCAGGGTAAATAAAGATCATTGCTGGGATGGCCAATAGTCTAACGTATGGTTAAGGACCATAGAAATAAATTAGGTTAAAATGCGGTAGCTCTTAGAAATTTTCTTTACAATCTACAGTTTGTGGAAAGAAAGATGAATGTATGTGCAATGCTGTGACTTGTCTTTTGTTGATCTTATGGAAGAAACAGCACTTGGCATGGGTCAGGTGGCTCTGTGGTTTTTTAAAAAATTGTCTGCAGTGATTTTGCAGGTAAGGTGAACCTGCAACACCAGCATATTTCTTTGCTAGGTGATGTATTTTCTGACCGTTGTATCCTCTAATGGCCTTTCTTTTTCAGTTCTGGCTGATCAGATCTCATCAGTAGTTCTCTGGTGCTGCTGGGGGAGACCTTCAAAACTCTTGAGGACCTCTTTATTTAACTGAAAGCCCTCAAGCAGTACTCCTGGATTAATTTGCCTGCCAGCTATTATGCAGCTCAGTGTGTAAAATGGTCTAAAAATCAGAAGATGATACCCTTCTTGCACTAATGATAATTCTCTCACACACCACTTGTCCCTTTTTATTTAAGTGTGGATGTAGTGCTGGTAAGAGATGTCCTCTTGATAGTGTTGTGGAAGAAGATTAACTAGAAAAAGTGACTGTCATACGTAAATGTGCAAGCATGCCTAAGCATGTGAGAGGTGGAAGTTTAAGGAAGTTTCTTAGAAACAGAAATTAGTTTAATCTCTGTGGTCCATGTAGGTCTGGTCTCTTTGCCCAGCGTGCTAACTACTTCAAAGTGCAATGGTGAGCTAATTTTGAGACAGAGAAAACATATTGCATCCACATGCCACTACTTGGCCTAAATGGAAATAGAATTTAATCCTCGCTGGCAGGTAAAACACACAGAGCTGGCTCTGAGGTGATTAGCTGTGCTCTTGGGACAACGCCAGTAACTTTTCAAAGAATGTTGAAGTTGTGTAGTTGAACACGGAACGCAAGAGAGAAGGTTACTTCTGTAATCCTTATTCAAACATGGATCAACTTTCATAGTCACAGTCCTTAGTTTTAGGAGAACACAGCATGTTTTCCACACCTAGCTGTCCTAGGCTTCTATGGCTCGAGCTAACCCAACTACAGTAACACGTCAGGGTTTTTCTCTCGTGTGAGGTGCCTGTAGGGGATGTACCACTAAACTTTGGTCCTGAGGTTAGGGATTCTGGAAGCCAGCATGTTTTTCAACTCTGTATCATAAACAGTAGCTTCACTTCCTGGCAAGGTGTAGCATGGTGGCTGGAGCAGTGCTTACACACAGTCTTGCAGCACATACAGGTCTGTAGGTGTGGCCTGTTTGTTCTGAAAGTAATATGGCAAAAGTCATTAGATTGGAGTCTCATTTCAGTCTCCAGTATGCCTGAAGTGTCTTTGGGCAACACGTAATTTCTCTGAGTGGGAAAATCTGTGAGACACCATTGCAGCGGGAGATTCAAGCCCCACTGTCCCATTTGTGCAGGTGCCACGAGCAGAGGTGCCAGAGGCCTTTACACAGGTCTGTGGTGGGCACTGGGCAGCAATACACGGCATCCTCCCCAGACTGGAGGCAGTTATTTGGGGAAATAATTTCAAACATTTCTGAAAAGTGTTGTTTCCTCCCATTAAGCATCATGACTACTGAACCCTGTAAACAAGTACTGATGAGGGCAGAACACCCAGGGTGAGCTCCTAAATGGGTATTCTTTCAACTGAAAATGGGGCACTCCAGCATGTCGTTATTGTAGAGACATTATGTTTTTAACCGGTTGCCTTTTGCTTCCCAGAGTTGAACAGCATGTTGCGTTTACATTTTGTGCTTTACTTCCTTCTCTGAAACCCTGTAAAAATATATTTATTACATATCCTTTGGCAGAAGGTTGATTTCCTGTGGCTTGTCCTGCCTTACAGAGATGTGTATCATTGTCCTGGAGCACTGGTCCTATCACTGGGTTGTAAGTAGTGAGCTCTCAAGATTCTTTTTTATGGCCCTGTGACTTCTAAAAGGAAGTGGAAGCTAACGATTTTCTAAATGTCTTTTTCTCCCCTCTTTAGATCCACATCCACAAAACAAACCCTAGAGCCCATTTCATAAACTTTTCTGAATTACAGAGTTCAACCATGTTGTCTGTGTGCCAGAGAGATGTGGGGGCTGGGGAGAAAAGGGTAGACTAAATATCTAAGGAAGATAAGATTCATTCTCAATTTGGAACAGCAATTACTCTAGCTATGGGTAAAGAATCCAACAGTGTGGGCTAAAACAAAATTGAATATCAGTTCTTCGTGGAGCTGGATGGTTGTTAAATTGTAGGAGCAATTTCTAGACTACAGTCACAACTACGAATGCAGGCTATGAGTGCCTGTAGCAGAAAGGTAGTGAGAATATTAGGTACATTCTTGTTTTGTTGGTTATGGAATGGAAATTTGGCCAAGTGTTGGTTTTCTTTTAAAAATTATCAAAACACTGAACAAACCCCCAGCATTAGGACTGTTCATCTTGAGGAATTAATAGATTATAGCTGACACGCACACATACTTAGCTGCCAATTAATTTCTGTTCATTTGTGAGCATTTCTGTTTGACAGCTGGAGAGCAACAGAGCTGTGGGTGGATACTGGCTATTCCTGCACCAGGGCACTCCTGCCATTCTCCATAACTCTGTGCAGGTGCTGGATGCTGTCCCTCAGCCATGAGAGAGTTTCCTTTAGCAGCTCTCCAGTCTCCTGTGGAACCCATCCAATCTGAATAGAAAAAGAATGTGCATGTCCCCAGGCCTTGGATGGTCACATGCAGGTGGTAAAACAGGGTTACAAGCAACTGTCCATATGTGTGCAGTTTCCTTGAAACCTTAACCTCAATTAGACACAACCAAGTTGAGTCTAATGACAGTCTGTGAGGCGTTTTATGACTACTTCACTCTTATCTACAGTAGATAATTAGTTAGGATGGAGTTTTCCCATTCACAATTTCATCCTTCCAACTGGTATTTTTCTGATATGTGAATTTTAAGAAGTTCAGTTGTTTGGTTTTTTTTTTTTTTTTTTTTAATTAGGAAAACTTCCTCTGTACTCTGCATAAATCTAGATGAGAGTGAAATTTGAATAACTGCCATTTAAATCTCCTTGAAAGTGACCGGTTGTCACTGTATTTTGAGGTTGTATCTTGATTAGATAAAGATAATTGCAACTGGTGGGGTCTAGGCATGAGACAGGTTGGTGTGTCTTGTGCTGCTTTGGGGAGCACAGTTGTGGAGGGACCTCAGCAGTGCACACAAAGCAGAAGGCTGGGGGCTGGCACCCGCTGGCGGCTGGAATGGGCTCCTATTATTAACCATTTGTCTTAACTGCTCCTGAACTCCAGCCCATTGTACCTAGTCTCTCACTTTTCTGTCAGGCAACTTAGCAGGGAGGAGAGAAAGTAATTAACTTTCTAGTTTTGTGATTTCTCTACTACTGTCCATAATGCAGCCTATGAAATCATAGAATGTCCTGAGTTGGAAGGATCCACAAGGATCATCAAGTGCAACTCTTAGTCCTGCACAGTCCCCCCCCCGCCACAGTCACCCTCTGGGTGAAAAAGCTTTTCCTGATATCCAAACTAAACCTCCCCTGACACAGCTTCATGCCGTTTCCTGGAGTTCTGTCTCTGGTCACAAGAGTGAAGAGATCAGTTCCTGCCCCTCCACTCCCCCTCATGACTATGTTGAAGACCACAATGAGGTCTCCCCTCAATCTCCTCTTCTCCAGGCTAAACAGACCAAATTACCTCAGTCACTTCTCATACAGCTTTCCATCCAGACCCTTCACCATCCTTGTGGCCTGCATTTGGATGCTTTCTAATAGTTTAATGCCTTTCTTATACTGTGGCACCCAAAACTGCCCCCAGCACTCGAGGTGAGGCTGCCCCAGAGCAGAGCAGAGCAGGACAATCCCCTCCCTTGCCCAGTGGCAATGCTGTGCCTGATGCCCCCAGGACAGGGTTGGCCCTCCTGGCTGCCAGGGCACTGCTGACAAGTGGTGAACTTTCCTTCGATCAGGACCCCCAGGTCCCTTTCTGTGGTGCTTCTCTCCAACATCTCATTCCCCAGAATCTGACACTAGCCCTTGTTAAACTTCATGCTGGAAAGAGTCACTGTACCACATTACCTAGGAGCTGCTGTAGTAGAGGCAAGAGTTTTAGTCGTATATAAGGCATGAGAACTACGTCTGTGACCAGGTTATTCTTGTACTTATATCCTGGTTCTAATACTTGCTCTTCGAAGAGCTGAGCCAGTCCTTTTCACTGCCTCAGTTTTGTTAATTTTAAAATAGGTGGGAGTTTATTGACTTGTGGAGGATTATAATGGCTTCATACTCGGAAGATTGTTATGGCATGCTTGGATCTCCTGCATACACTTTGGGAATGACATTGAAAAAGTGGAGATAGGGTTGCAAAGCATGACTGGGAAACTGTAAGATACATCTTCCAGTGAAGGACTAACAGAACTCCATTTGTTTAGCTTCATTGCACAGAAAGGTGACTAGATGAGTGAATTTCACAAGTACGTTTATGAGAAGAAAATGCTGGGTTCTTAAAAAGCCCTTTTATCTTGCGGAAAGAAGCACAACAAGAAGCAAGGCCTGGGAGTTAAAGCCAGACAAAATCTATCTGAAAGAGAAACAGCTGAGTTTGGGGACAATGCACATGGTTTTAACAGGGAGAGGGGTTGACTGCGGGGATAAACTGATAAGCTCTTGAAGTTTTCAACAAAGAATGTGATGCCTTGTTGTAAGATATACTATAGCAAAATATAAATGGCTGGGTTGAAGCAGGCTTGACAGGCTTTTTATTGCACAGCAGATTGAAGTAAATTATCTAGTAGCCATTTCTGATTTTAAAGCATAGAGTTCTGTGCACATAACACGTCTCTTATCCATATGTATGTATGCAGTAATTTAAAAATAGTAAATATTGAACTAAATGTGTAGATTATGCTTCTACAATATTTAACATCTTTTCCAAAATACACAGTACAGAGCAGACACATGCAATTTTTATTGATTTAATTTACATATGTAATAAAATCACTTTTGGGTATAAAGACAATTGTCAAAATGGAATGTGATATTACTCAGAAATACCTGGGTTTCCAGCACCTGCAGTTACTTTAATTGATATTTTTGCTGTAATTTTTCTCTCTCATCAGTTAGGCTTCTCATGATAAAGTAAAAAACAAAGCCAAGCAAAAAATTATCGCAGGTCAAAACATGTATTTGAGTTTGAAAAAAGGGCATTATTCCAGTGCTCAGCACTGGAGCTCTGAAGGGCAGAGAGTGTATTCACTTCAGATTATGTGTGCTTTTTTCCTTTCAGTATCAAAACACGATCTGAAAGTGTAATAAACAAAAGAATTAGTCAAATAAGCCCTGTAGTTTTATGACTTTGAGGATAATCTTCCTCTGGGTCACTTGAGCTTTTAATTAATGTGACAGTTACTTTATTTTTTTGTCTTTAAAAAAAAAAAAGTAAGGGTTCAAGATGGAACACCCAGAGTTCATATGCAGATTTTTGATTTAAGCTAAGAAACCACAAATATTAGAATTGCAATAACCTGGTTGTACTTTTGTTGTTAACAACATATACTGACCAGACTGCTGCTACCTGTTGCCCAAAGGTTTCTCCATCAGGCCTCTTTTGTAGACATTTACCACTTTCTGGCAGCAGCCAGTTGTCTCGCCAGTGACATGAATGCAGTATAACTATCCTGACTACTGGAAATATACTCTCCAGAACCGCCTTATTCTTCATCCTGTCTGAATTTTAGGGCACTGGTGTTTTTGGAGGTCCTGAATGATGCACACTGCATGTATGGAGCAGGTTTTTCAGTCTTTTTCACTAAAGCAAACAAGGTGCTTCTGTGGAGGTTGATTGGATATTTAGAATTTGGAGGGAGGATTTTGTGATATAATACAAAATGTGCTGGGTTGTGTCTACAATGAAAAATTTGGGAGGAGCTTGGTACTTTCCATGTCAGCTTTGTTGCTGTCTTTATAACAGAAAAGTAGTGAAGACATCTCTCCATTAACAGCAGCTGACATGGACATTTCAAGTTAAGACATAAATAAATGAAGGAGGGGGAGGGAGCGTTGGCTATGAATAAAGAGGAATCCAAGAACTGCCGATTGTGGGTGCATGTGTGGATACACGTACGTGTGCATGCACAAGTGCAGAGGTCAGTACAGCTGACGGCTTCTGCAAAATAACTTCTTGCAACCGAAAAAGCAAAGAATACTGGCACACGGGGGAAAGCCAGAGGTGAAAACAAAACATATTTTTCATTGCTAATGCAGAGCATTTTGAAGAAGAAAGAGCAGCAGGGAAGGTTTTGGCTTTGCAAGCAGACATAGAAACGTCTGTCAGCTCATAATGAACCTGCTTTCGCCTTGCTTTCTGCCTGAGTTGTCAGTGCTTGTGTTTCCCTTTTTCCTTCCAAGCTGAACTTCTTTCTTGATCAAAGCTCCTCTTTTATTTTTAAACTTTTAATTCCTGTAAATGACTGGAAACTCTCCAGCAGAGCTTGGCTAAAGCCAGAGGGGACTGGAAGCAAAGAGCAAGGACAGACATGAGGGCAATTTACAGACACTTGGGGGACACTCCTTTAAAGCAGTAAGAAGCAACTCTCCTTCCTCTCCTCGCATTTTACCTCTTTCCAGTTTTTTCTAAGGAGCAGAGAATTTGATTTTACATCCCAATGCAGGAAGAGATGTCAAGGAGACAGGGAAAGACCTTGGCAGTGTAAATAACATAGATGTTTTTAAAGGATGTGAATACTTATTTTTGGAAAGTTAAAATAATTCATTCATTATGATGTAGGCAGCTGCACGTAAGGTTTAGACTGAAATGACAGGTTTGAATGCAAAAACATTAGGACTCAGCCAAAGGGCACTGTCACCTGAACAGTTTATGCCCAAATAACCAAGGATAGCATCTCAATATCTACCTGGCAAGAAGTTACAGGCAGTAGTAGTTTTTTTGCTGTGCGTGACTGGCTGCAAAGAAAGGCAATCTGCCCTGTAACCAATTCAGGCCCCTCTTTGCTCTTACCTGAGGCATGAAGTGTACCAGGCAGATGGAGAACGGAGTGGGGAGACAAGGTACTTGGGCTGTTTACGTTGCTGATGCTGGCCTTGCATGACCTATCTGTCCAAGATTCTCCCTCTGTGAGAGATCCATGGATGAAGGAGGAATGCAATAGTTCCTAATGATGATGGCAAAAAACTGAGAGACTCTGTTAACATTAAAGCGACAGAAAGGTATTCCCTCTTCTTCAGGCACATTTAAACAGTAGCTGTATCTCAGTAATTTGGTGTGCCTGATCTGTCATGTTTTCACTTGCTCTTAAGCCACTTTTTAATTTGCTTTTTAGCATAGTTTTCCTGTGTACCAGCTGAACTATCTCCACTTAAAGAATGATATTTTACTAGTATTACTGCCAATGTATTGGCAAGAGAGAAGGAAACAGTCATACCGATGCTAGCTGGAAAGCAGCTCCTTTTCATCCTATTAGTGAGATAACCTTCAAAGTGTGGTCCAGCTTTTGGATAGCTCTCCATTCTTGTACCAGCCTTATAAAGGGACCTGATAACCTTTTCTCAAAGACTGTCAAAGTCAAGCTAGGCCTGGCGTGAAGGAGAAGTTCATATATTTATAGGAACGTTGAAATTTATTAGACTGTAGAATTAACTAGCCTTAACTTAAGGAGACATTGTCAGCTTAAATCTCACCCATCGTTAACATCTTGTATAAATAAGCTGTAAAAAATACTATGCCTGATAGGGGAAAAAATCTTCTCTTTTTAAAATAAACAAATGCAGGCATTTCCCTGAACTGTGTGAAAACCTAACGTACAAAGGATTGACCGTATGTTGACAGTAAGCGTCAAACAGAAGTGAAATGAATTTTATGTCTGTGCTGAAAGAAATGTAGTTAGTTTAAAAAGAAAAAAAAAAAGAGGAAAATGCTTCCTTTTGGTGAGTAACAGTCCTTGAACATCACTGCTACTCTGCAGTAGTTTCACAGTCCTACCTCTCTGTGCAGGTGTCAGAGGATGTCAGATACAGCAGCTTATGAATAAAAATATTTTTCCTGAACTGTCCTATCAGTGGTGTAGGCCTCTCCCATTCCCTGGTTTGGATAAGCCAGGTGCTGTGCACAAGCATCAGCATGCCACAGTCAGCCCTGGTCTTGTTGTATCCTTGCTGCAAGATCAGCAACAATGCTGTAGATCAGCTCTGTGCTAGTGAAGCCTTAGGTTTTAGCTTTTATATTTTTCAAATTTTGTATTGCTTAGTGTGTAACTCTAAAGTGTCCTGTAGCCTGTGAGCTGCTGCTCTCTCATGCTAAGACAGACATAACAAAGCCTCTCCAGGTTTGCTCTCCAAGGACACCCAGACCGTCCTAGGCCCAAAATATGTAAACCAAAAGTCTCTAAAAGGGGGTTAAGCTGAGGGGAAATTATATCATTAGCTAAAGTTTAAGTGGTGAAATTATGCTGATATGCAAATGGACCAAACCTATAAAAGTGTGAAGAACTCGTGACTCATCGTCCATCTTGGGTGTAGCCTTTGGCCTGCCCAGGGTGTGCCTCTGAAGGCCTTTCAAATAAATATCCACCTTTATTCCCTTACTCCTGTCTAGTGTCTGTTTCTAGGTGGCCTCTTAAGGCATCATTAGCTGCTCTTAGATCTGTGTTCTGGCTGGTCATGGCATGAGGAATGGACCACAGGGCAGCTCCTGGACTTGGTATCTCCACTCCAAGATCCCGGGTCAAGGAGATCCTGTGAGGATACAGTGCCTCCCTTAGTCACCACTTAATAAGGTGTCCCAACTATTGTCTTGCGTCCTCACATTTACCTGAGAGTCTCCCTAGCAAATTGTCCCATGTCTTTTAGGTGAATAAAGCTTTGAAAGTCATCAAGGCTGTAGTTTTTGGGTCCATAGAGCTGAGAAATTTGGTAATGGTACTGGATCTATATTGTTACTCTGAGGGATGGCTACTCTTGATATCCTGGCGCTCCTACCCTTTTCTAGATTTTTCCATTTCATCAGTGTCTGCCTTCATCTCCAAATGACACTCTAAAGAAAACTGTCTCCCTTCTTTGACTGCAGAGGGTACTAGCCTTGTAACTTTTCTGTCAGCTTTGTTATTCTTCCTTGGCATTTCACACACAGGAAAGGACTAGAGGCTTTCCTACCAAGAAATGTGCTCCCACGTATTTCTACCCAAACATACATGTAACTCTTAGCTTCAGCCAAGATAGGATGTAGGATATTTGAGGTATGCTGTTGGGTCTGTGAATTGTTTTCCAAGAGTGCTGCCATTATTTGAACATGCTTAGTGCAGGATCAGTGAGTGTATCACAGTGTGACCATAGTCCAGCCAAGGAGTACTTCCTGAAGGGAAGAGTTTGGAGTTACCAAAGGTCCTCTGCTGCTAAGATGCCTAAGACTGCTGTCACCCTGACAACTGTAGAGAGGACATAGATTTGTCCTGTCCTGGATCTGAATCTTAATTTGATTCATGGCATAGGTTGATCTATCAAAATTATGTCAGTGAAACACTTGTTTTTCACTAAGAGTTAGAAAAATGACTGTTCTGGATTTTTCCTCAACAGGAAAAAGGTATTTTTATGTGCAGAGTTCAGTTCTCAGCCCTGTGACAGACTGGGCAGATGCTTAGCTTGCCTGTAAAATAGAGAGGATGATCCTGTCAGTTGTCCAGAAGAACTGTGAGGCTAAAGCAACTGCATTTATTCAACAACAAAGCAACACATATACATATGATATAAAAATATATGTAACATATATATATATAGCACATGTATATACATGTGTGGAGGGGGAGAGAGAGCACAACAGAGCTATTCAGCTTTCACAGTAGAGGGTTCAATTCACTGCATCCATGACATTTCTGAAAGAAGTAGCCATCCTTCTGATGGGAAATGATTCATACTCATACCTGAAAAGTGTATGAAAATACCTCTGGTGAAGTAGCTCATCCCTTTGGTTAGCCTTAGATCACTGGTGTTGAAACCTAGTGACAGATGGGAATACACTGATAATACTTTAGAAAACTCTTCCTATTCCTTTCACAAGTTACAGATCTGCCCTCTCAGTGAACATATACAACAGGAGGCTTTTAGTTCTGATTTTCAGATCAGATAAGCTGTTTCCTCAAAAGCCTTGCAGCAGATCACATTTTAAAATTTAGTTTTATTCTTCACTTCCCAGAATGAGAGGCCCCTGTGACCCATATGCTGGGCAGAGAGCTGAGGGCCTTTTGTGTAGCACTTAGCAAGTTTAGGGTTAAATTCCAATGGCCCAGTAGGAATCCTACAGCTTCCAACTGTGAGACTTGGCTGTGTGACCTTCAGGGGTATTTGCCAGCAGTCATCTGACCTCCCTACAGAGAACGAGGAGAAGGTTGTGAAGAGCCTGAGTGGCTTGCCTTCTTAATAGGCTCCCAAAATTTCTTCAGGTTATGTTCTTCATTTGGCTTCACGATTTTATGCTCAGAGCTGTGTGCAAACTGATTTTTCTCTATTTGAAAGCAACCTTCTGTATTCTCAGCAAACTACTTGTCATACACTGAAATGGATCAGAGATGCCCAACATTCACAATAAAGTGTAATCTAGAAATGTGCCCTTTTTCTTACGGATGAGCTCTTCTTAGATAGATGTGTGGTTGTGCTCCTCAGATATCTGGTGCTGTATGTCTTGGTTTCTCAAGTAGGTGAGTTAGACAAAAGGAAGTCTGCTGTTATTTTTCCAGGTTTTCCTTAGGTGCAGACAGGATAAAAGCTGAAAGCTAATGCCAGAATACTTTTGCTGTCATGTGATACTTGTTCAGAGTGACTACTCCAAGAGGCATTTTGTTTTCTGTGACTGCAAATTCTTTGGACATCTAATTTTTGTATTATTTTCCTTAAGGAAAATGTATGAAAGCAAAATGATTGTATTCTGGTATTTTCCATATAGTCACCTTTGGTAATGATTACTTGTGGTTATCGTGTTCCCCCCTCTTCAGATTTGCTGTTTAAATTGGACTGTTGCATAGTTACATTCCCCTCTCAGCCTCTTTCTGCTAATGAAGGAGAAGAGAAGCCATCAGGTTGTTCCAGAGAGGATGAGCATGAATTCTAATTTAATTCTAGCATAGCTGGCTTCCTACGTGTCAGCACGTTTTTATCATTACAGTGTGACCTCTTCCATCTAAATGCAAGGAGTAGAGAAATCAGAGGAATTTTGCCACCCAGGCTGAGATCTTTCTTTCCTTGGTCTCCAGCAAAACAGAAAAAGAAGCCAAAACCAGAATTTACAACCAGAAAAGTCAAATGAATATTTTAAATTATGTGTTTTAATAGAAATAGAAGTAACCTAGATCTTAACATGATAAAGGCTTATCTCTGCAGGCCTGACTGATTTCAGAGTGCCACTAATGTGGAAAGCACAAAACCTTGCTGGGAGGCAAAACTAGAATCATTCTGAACAAGATTTTGTCTGTGCTGTGATTTCTTGAAGTCACTATGGAAACTGAGCTCAGACTGAACTTCTTCCCCTCTTCCAGCCAAAACTATACCCCATATTCAGAAGGAGTACTTTAAAACCATTTTGCTCTCCTCTTCTAAATAACACTTTCTGGGTTAAAAAGCCCAAATGAGCAAAATCTGTATAGCAAAAGATTACAAATGCATACTAAACACTGTTGCATGCTGTAGCCTGAACCTGCTGGTGAATAGTCCCACTCAGTGACTGGCTGTTGTACTTTAAGGTAGAAATTACTATATTGTCTGCAACATGGGTAATATTCTGGTAGAAACGTGTATGATCCCAAAAGACTTCTTTCATGAGTGCCAGAACCTTCAAATTCTTTTTTATTTTCTCTCTTACAATTTAGTGATGTAGCTGTCTTACATCCATGTACACAAACCCCTGGAAAAATCATACAGCATTTAAATAGGTTTGGTTTGGTTAATTTTGGGGGGTTTTGGTGTTGGGTTTTTTTGTTTTTTTGGTTTTTTTTTTCTGGTTTTGGAATGGTTTTGTTTTGTTTTGTTTTTTCCTTTTTAATGAAGTCCATCGCACCGTTATCACCTCAGCAAAATGGAAGTTTTGGAGTTTATTTTGTTGCAGGTTTTTCTTGCTTTCATCATATCCCAGAGTTCCTAAGCTTATGAACTGCTTCTGCCATAACACATATGATATGATCTGCCAGTGTAGTACTAAAATCGGAGATTTCCAGGAAGTCCTTGCTTCCTAATTGTCTAATTCCTCCTTCAGTGCTGAGTTTCACCTCCTCGATGTAAACTCTTTGTGAGCCCATGTGAGCCTACATAATACAGAGCTGTAGCAAGGACTGGTAATACTCGTGGCATACACTTGTACTTTGTCACTATCTATTGCACCTTCAGTGCTCCCCACTGTGGCCCTACAGCCCTTCTGGCAACGCACTGGATTTTTTGGAATTGGCATAGGTACCCATGTTGTAGCCTCTAACCCTTATCCTTCCAATGCCTTAAATAACATCTTAATAACCAGTGTGATTAAAATGCAGAAGCAAGGTAAGCTAGGTGATTTCCTTGTACTGTGGGAAAGCTGGTGTCAGGCAATTTCTTGTGGCCTTAATGATAATTGTTCTCCTTCGGTTTCTGTCAAGGCTGATATTTTAACATCTTCTAGCAAGGTAGATTGTCTTACTTCCTGTGGTTTTCCTGATCGCATGCAGCCTTTTTGGTATCATGCCCTGGACATTTTGCACGTATCCTGTTGTTGATGAGTGATTTTCCCACTGTTGCCTTCACTGTTTGTTATATCTGGCGGGAGGCCCTGGTGGTACTTTATTTTAGCTAAGATTTTTTCCACCTTGTTCATGAAACCTCAGAAGCATAGCACAGACTTGATGATTTTTCTGTCTCAGGCATTTAATGAATTTTCCCTTACCCCCATATTAAATTTTTGTGACTTGGTCTGTCCTCTAATTACCAACATATTGAAAAGATTTTTTCTTATTTGTATTGAACCTTTCTGCTTTTCTTTTTTCTTTTTTTTGAGTAGTAATATTTATAGCTACTAATGGTAGATGGACATTTATAAAATATGTAGTTAGTCACGGGAGAAAGTTCTCTTTTTCCAGTTTTGTGTGCTTTTATTCTCCCTAATGATCCCATTGCAAACTGTTGCCAGAAGCCCTGTAGGTGTACAGCTCTGCATTCCAATTTCTTGCCAGAGTATAATCTAGTAGATAATCATAACCACCTTGCAAGATGAAAGTCAAGTGTCTGTATGATAAGCCAGTCAGGGTGTCTGTGTGCTACGTCTTCTGAGGTTACAAAATAGAAATAACTTGTGAGATGGGGTCCATCTGCTTTAATTTTGGTGATCAGTTTCAGTCCCCTGTATTCTTCAGCATAGCTAGAATCCATGCAGTGACTCATGTTCTGGGACAGGGACTATTGAGCAATTCATTTGTGCTGATTTAGAAGAGCCAGTATGGTGAAAAATGAGGAATTAACTCTCATCCGTCTCACCAACACTGATCAATGTGAAGTCCCCTTCCCCATGTCATTGTCATTTCTTATGTCTGGATCTTCTGCTTCTACAGGAGAGGTTCTTCTAGATCAATGATTGGACATCTTCCTTTTTATCTTCTGTCCTCTTGTTTCTTTTTTGTGTGGATTTTTTGTGTGTGTGTGTGTCTGGGTTTTTTGGTTTTGGTTTTGTTGTTGGTTGGTTGGGATTTTTTTCTTTGTGTGATTTTTTTTTTGGGGAGGGTGCGGAGAGCTGGGAGTGTTTGCTAATGAATAGGTAACAGCCAGAACAGCTTTGATTGAAAATAGTTTGGGCTCATGAAAGCAGAACTGAAGATAGCCTAGCTGAGGTAGCCATGGACTTTAACTAGATCATTAAACTTTCATTTTTGTTTTTCAGTCATGTCTTTCTAATTGAATATTCTGCTTGGAATCCTTTTTGAAGTGATTTGAACAGAGGATTGAGACGTGCCAGATAGTAGATTAGAGGCATTATATTTGGAGTGACTGAAAATCACATGTGATAGAGAAACCCACCTCTAGTAGGAAAAAAACCTTGTTAAATGAATGCAATGAGAAAGTTATTTCTTAAAAGATGTAAGATATTAAAAAAAGAAAAAGAGAGAAATAATCGAGGCCAACAGTATCTTGTCCCAGCTTAGCATGAAACAAAATCAGCTCAACAATTAGGTGCTTTAATTAAGATCCAAACCAGTGATATCTGACATCAGTTGAAAGGGAACAAAATAACACAAATGTTCCAAGCAGTGAAGCAGGAGGAAAAGACACCCCATGCTGAGAATCATTAAGACCCAAAAGTAATTCATCACAGGCACAACTAACCTTATTACGGGAAAGTTGCATTGTCTTCATGGTGCAGGCATTGATTCCATGCTAGGAAATGAACATAAAGGCGCCTTTAGTAGTAAAAGCAAAAATATTAAATGCCCCTGAAGATTGTAGATGTGCTGTTTACTCCCTTAAAGAAGGATAATGAGACTGTTGAGGGAAGTCCAGCCAGCCAACATAAGGAATGTATTTTGTTAAATTCTAATTAAAGACTAATTTCTGCTGAACACTGTCCAAGCAGTTAATTATTTATTAAAATCAGGAAGCCCAGGGAAAAAAAAACAACAAAAAGACAATATATATTTCTTCAGCTGCCAGAAGCCACCCGAAATTTTTGTGAGTTACTGTCCAGGTTAACTGTTTATTTACCTCAATTACTTGCCTAGTAGCATAAAAGAGAGCTCATCTTTCTTCCTGCTGGGCTGTCTTGTTTGCCTGTTAGCTAAGGGCCTCATCCACTGCCATTCGTAGACTAATGGGTCTTGCTAGAATGCAGAGAAGCTAAGCAGCCTGGGGCAGACACAACACTGGCTTGTGGAGACATTCCAGGTCTAAGAGGGTCAGTGCCCAGCTCAGACTGGCTTGAACACAAGCTAGCTTTGTGTACAGCCCCTCTAAGTGTCTGTGCCTGTTTTTCTTGGTGTTTCACAGTGCCCAGGCTCTCCAGGTATTTTTGCTGTCTTGAAGTGAGGCAAAACTGGAAACATCATCATTCATCCCAGCTCTGATCATTAATTAGAAGTTTAGTTCACAAGCAACTTGGCCTTAGTTTGCTAGACCATGGACTCATGTGAACATACTGGGGGGTTTAAACTAAATTCTTATGCAGAGAACAACAGCCATTCCAACTGATACCATGACAAATACATAGACAACAAGAGCCTCAGCGTACGTTGACTTGGCTGTGATGTTTCTTCAAAATACAAGTGGAAAAAACTATGGGGAACTCAGCATGGAGATTTGATGGTGAGTATAGACAAGAATAAATGGGATTTCCAGATGAACATAGGTGAAGGAGCAGCTTGTGGAGCAGTGGGAGTGGGCCAGGTACCCTTTAGGATTCTGGTAGATCTAAATATTTGGGACACTCTCATTAAAGCTTTATTTGATTTAGGAAGTGAAGTTTGTGGAAGTCTGGGATTTGCTTACTAACCTAAATAGAGAGCTCTCTGTTCTTCCACAGGCCACAGTGGTGGGATGAAGTTGCTTTGAAAGTCAGCAGGCATGTTAGATGTACTGTCCTGGACTGTCTTCTATTGTACAAGTATGTTTGAACACAGATCTCCAAACATCCTTTGTGGGATCAGGGGTGAGATCTTGGAGTATATGTGGCACATTCTTTGCTTATGCCACTGAGGTCTGTCAAGGGACAGCAGGGAGTGGGAGGGAAGGATGCGCATCCTGATCTCATCCTGATGTGCTATGTGGCTATGGGCAGAGAATGCAGCTTTGAAAGGAAAAACCTGCTGGAAATACCTAAGGAATGCTCCTCTCCTACAATTTTGAGACAATTGTTTGCAAGTCCCTAGTAATTCTGCATGCCTAAAAGCCTGGGTCTCAAAAAAAAATGTTTTTGTGGTTAATAAGCTGAAGTGAGAGGGCTTTAATTGAAGTGGAGGGTGACATGAGGAGACTGGTGTTACTGGAAAGTCCTTGATCCTGCTTCACCGTTAAGAACATCCTACAGACAAGGGTCTTCTTGTTCAGAGTCAGAGCTGTGATTGCTTCTGTGGGATAGGTAGAATACTTTAAAAGTTTGGGCTTCTTCAGTGTCAAGGGACAGGCCCACCTGCAATTTTACTCTTTCAAGCCTGATCAAGAGGATAGAATTAGGAGAGAAGTCTTTTAATTAACTGCTGCTTCTGGCTTTAGCAGCAACTTGCTGCTGTTGAGGGAAAGGCTGGGGCCAGGCCTGCCAGTGAAGTATCTGATTCATTATTTGGACCTTCCAAGTTTCCGCTGCTTGCTCTTCCTATGCATAAAAGAGCTGTTCATCTAACCCTGGGATTTTTTGCATGCAAGTGTGCATACTGCTTATCGTCAATGCTCCTGTGTAATTTAATTTCAGAATGAAAACTATGCATTTTTTAAAGAACTTTGGAAGTCAAACTGCCTGGCAGAAAGGTTAGTCCATGACAGAAAAGAAAACTGATAAGCAATCACTACGCTTGGATAAAATGGCAAGCGAGTTTGTGGATAAACTAGGCAAGGAGGTGAAGCTGCGGTTTTTCAGCTTGAAAACTGAGCAGGGTCATCCAGTTCAGTGCTGGAGAAGCACAGATCATAAGGGCAAATTCCCTTTCATGATACAGCCCGTCAGAGCTAGGAGTTTAAGCATCTTTCCCTACAGGTAGCTCCCCATCGATGTGGCAGTTTTGGGGACCCAGAGTTGTTTTTGAACTTCGGTCTCCCCAGGCTAGTTCTCTTAGCACCAAAGTCCCCTGACTCTGATAAAGGTTCAGGAGGGAGGCAGTCATTCTTTTAGATTTCAGGAGTTTAATCAGATCAAATAGATTTCAGTTAATGCTTGCTTACAGAGAATCTTTCATAAGAAACAGATCCTTTCCAAAGCTGCAAAAGTGGTGTGACGGTCTAGCTACACATCTTTTGTATTACAGCCTAATTGGCTAGAACACATACTGAGAGAGTGTGTGACCAGGATAAACTCCTTTCTCAGCCTGAAGGAGTTTTACCTTTTGTTACTTACCTATGAGAGTAGAGGAAGTGCTGAGTGGAAGCTGTTTTCCTAGCCTGAATTAGGCTGCCTTCCAGTAAACAGGACTAGTATAAAAATTGAACATTTCTTTGATCAAAAGAGAGAGAGGGCAAGGAAGGGTGTTACTGTAGTGATTAGGGTATTCTCTGTGATTTGGATTATGCTTTTGTTTGCTTCAGTGACTTCACAGAAGGAGGAAGCAGAACTCATGATTACCAGCAAGACTTAACAGACTGATTATCACATTCTCCTCTGCACTCTGGCCCAGAGTGCCCAGAAAGGTTCCCCCATTTAGCCATACTTAGCAAGCGTGTAAGGTGGGTCTTGAGGAGGCAGAAAATATAAATTTGAACCCTGTCAGGCTCAGTTAAGCATTGACCTCAGGTCTCCTATTTGCTGGCTTTCTGTTTTAAGAAGGAAATCATTAAAGGTAGCCCACTGTGACACCTTTCTCTCACTTCTCCAAAGAAGATCCTTGCTCAATATTTTTTTTTTTTTCTCAACATCTCATTTGCTACATCTCATTTGCAGGAGAGGATTTGGGACTTTAGGTTGAGTAGAGAATGCTTGCTCGCAACTCTTAATCCTGTTGCCTAATTTTATTCTAATTAATACTTTAGATGTTATTATGTAATTATTTCAATTAATTGAGATTTATTTTACTTAATTTTCCATTTCCCAAGAGAGTCATCATTTTGCTCATCATTTTGTTTAAGTTAGCTCCTTTTAGCTCTTTGCACAAACTGTCGTATTTAGAGAAGAGGTCTGGTAAATTTGGAAAGCGTTAGGAGATAAGGAGGCAGTTGATTTTTGGTGTTATGATGAGCTAGCATTGGCTGGCAGCCAAATGCCCATCCATCTGCTCTCTCCCTGCCCCATCCTCAGCAAGATGGGGGGGAAAATAGGATGAGAAAGTTAACGGGTCAAGACAAAGACAGGGAGACTGCTTACCAGTTACAGTCAGAGGCAAAACAGACTCAACTTGAGGAAAACTCCTTTAATTAATTCCTGTTAAAACAGATTTGAGTAGCGGAAAACAAAAACAAAACATTAAAACAACACCTCCTGCCTTTCTTTCCACAGGTTCAACTTCAATCTTTTATTTCTGACTCCTCTCCCCTCCACCCTAAGCAGTGCAGGGGCATGAGAGATACGGGGTTGTATGCATAACACTTTGTCTGATGCTCCCTCCTCATACTGGTCCTTGGCTCCAACGCTGATCTTTCCATGGGCTGCAATCCTTCAGGAAAAATGGCCAGTGCTTGTGTGCGTGGTGCTGCTGACCAGTCCTAGGTGCTGCTCTCCAGTTTTAAACCCCCATGTTCATTATTTATGTCATCTGTCTGTTTGAAAACCAGTCTTGATTAATTTATTTTGTTGGAATACATCAGGTAAATAATACTGTGCAGTCCATTCTTCAAGTAAGTTTTTGAACATTTAACAGAGAAAAAATATGAATGCACGTGCGTTTTGCTGACATATTTATTTTTCAGGAGGGACCTCTTTAGAGTTTCCTACCCCACTGAAAGAATAAATATGTTGGAAGTTACACGAGTGGATTTAAACTTGATTTGTGAAATCTCCCACTCTAGTTCTGATTGTATCTGTGCAAAAAATGTCTACTTGTGGGGTTCAGAGAAAGGGTGATTTTGTGGATATTCTTCATATATATATGAATTAGCGACAGAAGCAAGTAACCTCACCACTGCTGGTACATGAAAGGTCTGGGGAACAACAGTATGAGAACAGAACCAACAGAGAAAAGCACTAAAATGCATTAAAGGAAAGGAGGGAAGGAGGCCTGGAGAAACTTCTCATAAAATGTTGTACTGCTGAAAACTTTTAAGGATAAAATATAAAACCTCTCCAGAATGTGACTGCTCCAATCTTAATCCACAAACCAGAAAGTGATTTTTAAATGAATCTCCCTTCACTAAAACCCATTAAGAAACCTTTTTCTCAATTTTTTACTCAGTAGAATTTTCTTAGGAGTTACTTTATGTGTTTTTGAGTGACGGTGTTTTATTGACCACAAATAGTGTGCTTCTGTTTGGGAGTGTGTGTATAGAGATCAGCCATCAGACTCCTTTATGTCTCCAGTTTTCTTTTGGGACGCTACTTTTCTTTCCAAAAATTGGTTGCATATATCATATACATAAAGACAAGAATAGATCCCCTAATAGACACATGATTTTTTAAAAAAGAAAACAACCAAAAAAAATTAAAAAGGAAAAAAGACAAGGAGAAAAATAGAAAAATATAAATATAAGTATTCATAAATATTCTAAAAGCAACCCAAGCTTTAGTTATTTCTGGAAAAGAAGTAATTTTATAAAACCTAGACATCTCCTTGAAATAGAAAATTAAACTAGAGGAGTGGAAATGTTATTGTAGATCATAGAATCATAGAACAGTTTGGGTTGAAAGGGACTTTAAAGATCATCTAGTTCTGAGCCCCCTCACATGGGCAGGGACACCTTCACTAGACCAGGTTGTTCAGAGCTCCACCCAATCCATCCTTTCTTCCCACATCTCCAAGGGCACTGGAGATTTTAGGTAGTCTTTTCACATCCCTTGGGTCAGCTCTTTGGGGCAGGTCGTCTTTGCCAATATTATGTTACCAATCCTCCTCCTCGGCCAAGGTCCCTGGCTCACAGGGAACATGGGCTTCAAGGCACTCCAGTACCTTCTGCATGCTCGGGATGGCCTCCAGCCCCTCCAGGCCTGCCAACTCTGACTGCTCAAGGCTGAGAAATTAGTTCACCTGGCAGATGAGAGAGAGGGGTGTTTCTTTAAGAGTTCATACTCAAGTCTTGAGGAAGAACTTCCTTACACTGAAGGTGGCAGAGCTCTGGAAGAGACTGTCCCAGAAGGTCGTAGAGTCTCCCTCTCTGCAGACATTCCAAATCCACCTGGACGCTTTCCTGTTTAACCCATCCCATCCCAAGCCATCCCATCCCTGGCGCTCACCTGCCTGGGTCTGTCACTGAGCCACCAAGACCACATCGGGGGGCAGGCTGCTCCTCTGCCTCCTGCTGCTGGAGCTCCTTTTCCTCCAGGCTGTCGAGCTGCTGCAGCAGAGTGGCTTTGCTCCATGGAGCCCTGTACCTGGGATGTGCCTGGCCACTCTTCTCCAGCCCCAGTGGA
Source organism: Pachycephala philippinensis (assembly GCA_013397055.1). NCBI lineage: Eukaryota > Metazoa > Chordata > Aves > Passeriformes > Pachycephala > Pachycephala philippinensis. The sequence continues at coordinate 10,060 of VWZT01012665.1, read as the reverse complement.
TCCTGTGTCTTGCTGGACATGATGGTTTGGTGATTCCTGGCATCCGGTGAGCTCTGTGGGCAGAGGAGTGGTGCCAGCCTGTGCCATGGGGGACTGAGGCCTGGTCCTGGCTGTCCTGAGGAGCCGCATGTTGCTGCTTTTGGCCCACACGTGGGAAAAAAAAGGAGGAAGAGGAGGCATGGGATGGAGGCATCTGCCTTGGAGCCTTCTGCTCTTGCCTTGAGGGGTACTTGGCTGCAGATCTGTCTCTGCTTTGCCTTTTGCCTTTGCCTGCACCCCTGGACGGACCTTGCTCCTGGTTTGCTCCCTCACGATATCTGGGGTTGCCAGTGGAGCCTGTTCAACACCTGGATCTGCCCGCTGCACTCACGTTGTACAGAAATGTTGCCCTGGTTGGTGATGAGGCTTCCCGTGCTGGAGTCACTCTTGACTTAGAGACCGGTCAAGTTTTCTGCTTCCTGACTCTCTGTCCTGGTAGGTTTTTGCTTCCTCCTTTCTGTCAGTGTAATTAGTGATAATGATGTGTGGGTAGTAGCACTGCCTTCCTGTTTTCTTTGGAAATCAAATGCGATGGTGGTGGGAATGAATTTTTATGTGACTGCAGTCACAGGTTTACTAATTCTTTTGTGAGACAGGTTACAATGTGTAGAATTGTGATTTTAGATTGCTGTAAGTCCCATTGTCAGACTGCACCCTGGTCTCATTCCCCCTTTGGGAGCCAGGCACTAGAAGTTGGAGATTGCGGCCTCTAGTCCACGCTCACCCAAACCCTTTATCAGATCCAGCCTTCAGACTATGGGTGTGTATAGCTCTTCTGTCTAAGTTTCCAAAATGCTTTTCTCCTTGTCATCATCTTCTGTCCTCAGCCAGCCCTCTGACTGAGAATCTAATTATGGCCAGTTGAGGGTAAATTTGATCAGAGATGTTACTCTGCCTCTGATCTCCAAAGGCATGCCTTGCTGCTCCAGCACTATCAATGCTGCAGTGTTCCTCTGGCCCTCAGGATTCCCTTCATCTTCCAGTGGTTCTGTGTCTTTGCTAAACAATGCAGCACTACAGACTCACAATAACTGTATTGGTCTGATTTCCAGTCTTCAGAAGTTTGGTTTTGTAGAGATTTTCTGGGTTTTAGGAGGAGATTTTGTTTTTATTTTGCTGTTTTCTGCAGCCTCACATTTACTCAGTTTCAGTTCTCTGGGGTTTTTCTTTCCTTTGGCATGTCAGAAGAACACACCAAAAAAAGTCCCTACAGTTTGCTTTGGAATACTCGGAGAGGGTACATTGATTGAAAACTCTCTGATACTAGGTTAATTCATGTCCTGCAGCAATTCCTCAAGCACATCTCACAAAAACCTGCCTACTCTAAAGAAACAGTAGGCCGGCTTGTGTATTGCCTTTATAATACCCAATGTGGCAAAATCTTTGGCTTGTGCTTCTCCTGTGTCTAGCTAAAGTTGCTGCATTATATTCAGGCCATAAGAGCATGAAAATAACTGAAGAACCTCTGTCAGCTTCAAAAGTGCTCTTGAAAATTTCACTGATAATTTCCAGTTGTTTAACTGCCTTACCTGTATTTGGGCTGTGTAAATCCACCATTCCGTTCAACACAGTTTTTTTTTTTTTTATCTGACCTTACTCAGTCATAATCTGGCTATTGAGTCAAATTCAGTTTTATTTTACTTTCCATAGCTAGGGGGAGTATTTCTGCTGCAAATATGTATTATTTTAACACTAATATGTCCCTTGATCTGTTAAACATGTCATCTTTTACATTCATCCCTTAAAAAAAGTCCCACCAAATGCCTACATCACAATTTGCATTTGTGGACTTTCTTTCCCAGCCTCTATAGACAGCAATTTTGATTCCTATGTCTTTGAACCAAGTAGTAACTTCGATCTTTCTTTTATTTTGGGGTATTTTTTGCATTATGACAACCTTTGTTTTAAGAAACATGTTGTTCCTTGAATACATTTTGAGGTTTTTTCCTCTTAGTAAAGACTTTCCATTTTCTGTAAAAGGAGTTGGAGGGTGAACAGCCAAAACTTGCATATCTGACTTTAATTGTTCAGATGTTTAACTTCTGCCCAGTGTGGGCACCTAAAAAAGATAGGGACAGATAGATCCAACATGAAAGTATTTGAAATGTAACTGGGAAGCAGAACAAAGCAGAATTCTGTGAGAAAAGAGACATACCACCCTGCTGTCTCTTCATCTGCCAAACTAAAGAAAGCAGGTTTTCAAAGTTAACCAAGTACCTTTGAGCTGCTCATTCTCATCTTTTTATAGCAAATGGAAATAAAAGGCAATTTCCAGAATAAAATCCATCTCAGCCAAAGGTAAGTGTCTATTCCCACCCTCCTTCTTAGCAGTCATAAAGTTATAACAGGTATAGGTAACAACTTATGTGGTTCCTCTGGAACCCAGTGGAGTTTCCTGTCTGGCTGTCAGTGAAACTCCACTGGCAGTAATGCTGCCTGAGAAAAAAAAAGTGGTTTCTCTTGTAGATGCTGTTGAAATATTAGCCTTACCAAAAAACCCCAAACCAAACAAAAAATTAAAATTTTAATTTTCAGTCAGATTAACTTCTGACCAGAGACCTTGAAATCTGAAGCCCTGGCATTAGTCTGTTGGGGGCATGTGCCTCAGTCTGGGGTAGGACAGGGCTGCTCCTTATGGGGCTGCTCCTTATGGGGATGCTGTGGTCTTGGGTCAGTTTGGCTGTTTAGAGTTTAGCTAGGTTCAGTCATGGTATTTAAAGGGGCTTGCCTCAATGTGGACTGATTTAAAAGTCAAAATATTCCTGATGTTTTAGGTGGACCCATATTCTGAGTGACTTTTGTATCAACTTGGTACCTCTGACATCTACAGTCAAATATGCTGCATAATTTCTGGAAATCCATTCTTACTATCTTCAGTAGCATCGGGGGACTGTACCCTCAGCAACCTTGTTTGACACCAGTAATTGCATTGAGGAAGAATTTTTATGTGCTGAGAGGACTATCTCAATTTCTGTCAGTTGCTTTTTTGGAAAAGGTTTGGTTATTGCTTTTATTTGCCTTACTCAGTTGATCACTTCAGAAACCATTTAATGAAGGGATGGTACAAGATTTAAATTAATTTCCTAATCCCTAACCCCCTGGCTTTTTTTAGTTTATGAAAGGATCATGTGTATTGGGGACTGATGTTGGCTGGTTTCAGTAGCTGTTTTGACAGTGCAATTATTGTCAAAATTGTTACAACAAATAGCCATTTTAAACTTTGAAACATGCATGTAGCAGGTTTAATTTCCCGGGATTCTGGATCAGTTAAGTGTTCCAGAAAGTTTGCTGCATCACAGACAGATCTGCAGAAATCGCCAAGTTGGTTGTAAAAAAAACAATCTCTAAATGTGATCTGTGGGATCACATTGAATATTTGAAAGGGTCTACCTTAATGTTTTATTATAGAATTGCACTGGAATGCCAGGACCTGATGAAGTGCTCTCTTCTGCCTTCAGTATCAACCAGCTGCAATAATCCCTGCTTGAAGGGAAGGGTTGATTCCTGCTCTCTTGCACATAAACTGCTGTTTTGTTACGGCAGAAAGGTCTTTGAGATTTTTATGCAGTCTACGTAAGATTGCGCCATGAATGGTTGGTGTTGCTCAACTTTTGTTCCTACATAAAAGCACATAGGCTGCCATCTCTCATGGATGTATTGTGTGGCCTGTCCTTCCACTTTACTAAAAAAATGCAGTTTCTCAGATCAAATAAATATAATGAAACATAATTTTCTTTGTTTCCTGATCAGGGGGTCAAGACCTGCAAAATTCTGCTTAAGGGCACATGTAACCAGTGGCAAATACAAGTCCAGCTGACTCCTTACAGCTGTAAAGGATGTGTCTTACTGATGCTCAAAACATGGTCTTCTCTTTAGATCTTGGTGCCTCTTTCCAGTTCTCCTGGGTGTTCATTCTGCCTCTCAAAAGATAGTGGCCATTGGAGGCATTTATAATAGGCAGTGCTTTCTGGTCACTGTTGGAATGCAAGTAAAAGGAAGATCTGGGGCTATGAAGCTCTGTTTTCACATTTCTGTGTTTAGCTATTTAAACATAGGACAAAATGCTTTTGCATCACTGTAGAAATGCACAGTAGATATTAAGTGGTTGAATATCTTGTCTATTAGTTAGGGTTTTCTAAAGTTGTTTCTTAAAAGTTCTTATTGCAGACAGTGGAAAAGAAGACAAGGATGAGAAGGGAACTTTTGGAGAAATACAGTCAGTCAGTTCTCATGGATCACAATAGCATTTGCTATTGGTGGGACAGCTTAGCAACATTATGCCTAATTTGCTTTAGCTTTTCCAATTTTTATTTTTATTTTTTTTTCTTGGCTGGATATAGCCATAATAATTGTGGTGTCCTGCTGTATGCTCTTTGAAGTGGCAATTATAAATTGTTCTGTGCCTGTGAGGAGAGCTATTGTGGGTACTCTTTATTTTGTTGTGAAACTACTTCACTGTGTGGTATGGCACCGGGAAAGGCAGTGTCACAGATTTTTAACAGAGCATTTTGAGATGGAAAGACCCAGGGATACCATCATTTTTTCAAGGTGTTCTTCCTAAAACGCATCCAATGTAGAGTCTTCTCTTTCTGTTGATCCTTTGACTGGGATTTCAACCTCTTGCTACTATTTGGATTGAGTTCCCTATCTTGGAGCAGTTTTCCTTTTAGAGCACTGGTAAGATGCCTTTGGGACTTTGCACAGATTTGTGGTGTGATTTTAGATAACTCCCTTTTTTTCTGCAAGACTATCAAAACATCTAACCAGTTTTGTTGAGGCTGACAGCTGGTCTAAAGGTTTTACAGATCTTAATTTGGACATGGTTAACGTCTATTCGTGAGAAAAGCCTATGAGAAGAGAATAATCAGTTTTACCCGTGAAAATGTAGTATCAACAGAAGTACAGAATTTAAACAATAGAAGGAGAAGAACAGCAACGTCTCTGCACCTGTTATTTTTCTGCATGCTTGAATGCTTATGCCATAGGTGACCAATAGGATTATATTGTAGTTAAATAATAGCCAACAAATCCATTGCTGTAATTTAGCAGGCAATGAATATGTAACACGAATGATAACATACAAAAGTCTATAAAGCGAGATTGCTTTTGGAATAAAATGGCTTTTGGCCCTTAACGAAGGCACTGTCTGTGTGTGTGTGTCGTGGCCACCCCAACAGCAACACAGTTTCTCGAGGATTATGAAAAATTTTTATATTCACAAGCATGTACAAGCTTTAAACCCACATTTTCCAGGCCTCTGTAGCCCTGAAGTGAAATGTGATTTTCAGGTAATAGCCACAGTACTGAAGCTAATAGGGAGGATGGTTTAAAAACACCCAAAACCCATCATGAGAGCTGGAAATGTTATTTAATAAGCCTTGTAACTTCATTTGTTTGACTGAAGAGTGGGAATGGTACAGGTAAAAGACAAAATTTTACAGGTAGAGAAAATGCAGCAGACATTGCCAGGGGCCTGCTTAATCCCATTAAAACGCTGTGGTAAAATTAGAAACAGTTTGATCTCAAAATTCCTTATTAGCATTTGATGCCCTGAATTGTTTCTCTGAAATTGAACTTGTTTGGTTTTGGCTCTGTTTTTAGTCTCATTTGGGTTGGAGCTAGCAGAGGAAGTACAGTGCACAGTTAAGCAGATCAAGTGATATGTACTTGTGTAACTCATGAATGAGCTGTGGAAGACCAACAGGAAAATAAACATTTCAAAGGAACTATATACAATACTGATGTAGCACGTTCCTTATGTCTGTTACTGGTTTTGAAGTATTTTGAAACTCATTAGAGGACATCATAAATAAAGAAAAATAATCTTTATAGCAAAGTGCAACTTAAGGATTTTATTTTCTTACAAGTCTTCCCTTTGAGACTAAAGCATACTTGGACTTGTGCTCTAATGAATAAGAAAAAATATTCTAGTGATAAGGTTAAAGAGCAGTCTTCCTAACTCTTGAAGTTTCTCTTTCAAAGCACTAGACATTGCTTGAATGTTTTCAGCTGAGCATTCTTATTTTTCCTCCTTCACCTGGACACTGAAGCACTTTACGTAAAAACATTTTAAAAGAAACAGCCTTACAAAAACTGACTTTCATCATGATAAAATCAATGTAATTTGCTTTGAGCAACTTGCTGCTATCATCATAGTGGAGACCTTGAAGCAGAGTTGGAAAAAATAGTTGGAAGATGGAAATCTTTTGGAAGAAAATGGAAATCTTTTGATGGAAATCTTTTGAGGGAAATCTTTTGAGATGTTGTGAAGTAGTAGCACTTGCAGGAAGAATCCTTCTGTTCAGGCTCTTTGTTTCTGGGTGGTGCCATCACTGTCTGATCTTTTCAAAGTAACATGGTTCAGTGGTTGTTCTCAGAAGTTTTATGGCTTTCTTTCAGACACTTATGATGGTATTTATATCTTCTGCCTTTAGACAGCTGAAAACTACATGGCAACTAAGCCACTAGCTGCTCTAGCCTGTATTTACTGTCGTTGGAGAGAAACTGGCAGCTCCAGACAGGTGTTCCTCTAACTTGCTTTAGAAAGCAGTTTCGGGATGAAATTACCTTCCTTCTTTAGATGCCTTTTTATCTTCTTTGCTGTAAGGTGTGGCTGGGAAAGAGCTCACGCTTACACGTCTTTTAGCTGCCTGTGTTAGATGGAGTGAATCCCTCTTTCTGCCTCAGAAGAAGCTGATGCAGTTCCTTCTTGTTTCTGAAGGAACTTACCATTTCCTTCCAGTAAGGACGGGTTAAAGAAAAGGCTTAACAGAGCGAAGTGCTGTGCTTGTAAGACTCTCACAGCTGTGACCAAGAACAGAGATAATTTCTGGTTTGGAGCACCTGGCTTCTAGATAATAAATTGGGCTGATTTATGTCACAGTGCTGTCTCCAAGTAATATCATTCTTCATTGCTTAATAAACATTAAAAGCCTGTTTCTAACCCCCCACAAAACACCACGAGTGAGGAATAGTTGCACTGGAATTACTCTGCTTTGGCAGCAGAGAGCAAATCCAATCCATTCCCTTAAAAAGATCCACGTTAAAAGGGAGGGCGCTCTTCAGCAAGGGGAGAAAATTATCTTTGGTTTGCTGATAAAACATAGTCATCAAAGTACCATGTTATTGTTTGTGTGTTGTTCTGAAAAACCCACTGCTAATGTACAATCTGAGTTTTGTTTTCAAGAAAAAAGTAAGTGTGCTAATCCACTGGATTATTTACTTGCCTTTGGGGCTATTTTCTACATTCATACAGACATTCCTTTCTACATTTCCTATGTGTGATGGTTACCTAAGAAATAAGTTCTGCTTCACTTTGAAATTGCACATGTGAGTTGGTTAATAGTTCAGCAGCTGCCACCTGAACAAGCTGTGTGCCTGAGCAGGGATGCTTAAGATCCTCTGAAATATGAGGAGGTGCAACAGAATCATACAGTGGTTGCAAGATACACTTAAGCAGGTAAGTCAGTTATGAACAATGTGGAAAGCTTAGGGATTGTTACTGACATGCATTCTAGATGAATTTAACTTAAACCTAAATTTATTTGGCTGAAGTTTTTTAAAAATATGTTGAACATTTCAACTTTATTGAATAATGACATTAGGACTAATAAAAGGAGATAGATTGATTTGCTTAGAAGTTGAAGTCTTTGACCAGCCAAGTAGCGATTGTGTAGATGAAGCTCTGTTTCTGGATGGCAGCAAATCATCAGAACGTCACCTGGGCTGCATGTAGTGTTTGTGAATAAACGGGGCCCAATGTAGATTTTGCTTCTGCTATTGTATTCCCAAAATTTTTTTCCATCCATTTGCATCTTTTGCTCCAAAACACCATTCTGATTAAGAAAATAAAAGTATACCATTAGTTTCAAAATTTTTTTCCATTTTTCCTTTTGTGTGTGAATTGTTTCACACACAAAAGCAATGATGATTTTATTGAAGTTGAGTACTGTCACTCTTTACTCTGGATTCCTGATTTATTTTTATCAACTTTTGCCTTGCTTTCTGCTTCACTTGTTTTGATGACCTTTAGTGAAATCCATTAGTTTAAGGAGGTGGCTTTCTTGATGACTCACACACCATCTCTTATTTTACTTTCAGTTTATTGTAGCTTTTGTTTATAATTTAGTAAGTTCCGCAAGTATCTGCTTCTTTATTTGTAGTGGAATGTGTATTGCCTTTCAATCACGTTGCCAAACTGGGGTTGTTTAATAACCTAAAATACCTTGATTTTTGTCATGTAATGGTGCATGATTAAGACTAGATGTTGTTACAGTCCCTTTCCATCTTCAAAATCTCTGAATCTGTCCGGCTTTTGTATTTCAGTTACCTTATAATGCTGTTGATCATGAATACAACATTTCTGTTTACAGCACTCTAACACACTTGTTTGTCATAATGCAACATGAAGTACTGCAAACTTAAAATTTTGCAAGTCCTATTGAACTGCCTGGCTTTTAAATGTATGGTAATTATGCATAAAATACCACATAGCCTGGATGTGACTGGAAAGAGATCTGATTAATGCTTTCTCTAACAATCATTCTCAAAAGATAATGCGTATTAAATGTGCAATATTTTATTCTCTCATACCTCATACAGGAACAAACAATTTGTACACTTCCATTTACTTTTTCCCTGGCTGTATTGTGATGACGTACAGTAGAAATAATTTTTGCCAGGAACACTTATTGTGAGATTAATTTTGAAGTGGCTTTTCACTTCCCTGTTTTGTTTGAGGTTGAATCCCAGAATCACTATGTGTTTTTTAAGAAGTGTCCATCCTGCCTCCTTTTAATTGTGTAACATTGCCAGTGACTAGGAGGGAAATTTATTTAGCTGGTTATCCTGATGACTTATAAAGGTATTATGCTTAGTGCATAATTAGCAAAAGCCTTTGCTCTGTAAGGTAGGAGATGTTTAGAGGTGCAAGGTATGTATGCAATTTTGTTTCCTTCGTTTTCAGACGTCACTGACCTCAAGTATTTTTGGATCATTCTAGTAAAGAATTGTGAAGTTTTCTTTCTTGGTTCTTGGGTAGGTTCCTTTGTATGCATTAGTGCACACCAGTTCAGCTCTTGAAGGGATAATTACCTCAAGCAACAAATCCCACCTAAATAGAATTTGGTAATTATTTTTCCTGAACTGACCTGCCTAATTATTATTTTTTTTTTAACAAGTTAAACCAGTTCCTCTCTGTTTGTGACACAGGGAAGGTTCTGAGATCAAGCCAACCAGACAGACAGAAAGGCCCACTTCTTGTAGCAGACAAGAACTGGGTGCTCTTTCTGACTGGAACTCAGGAAGAAAGAGGAGAGTTTATAATTCTTCAAAGAAGGGGCAACTCAGGAGGAATACAAGGATGTTGTGAGGTATATGCAGGGAGAAAATTAGAAGGGCCACAGACCTACTAGAACAAGAATCTGGCTACTTCTGTAAAAGACAATAAAAATGTTTCTGTAAATACATTAGCAACAAAAGGAGGTCTAAAGAGAATCTCCGTCCTTTATTGGATGTGGTGGGAAACACAGTGACAAAGGTTGAGGAACTTAATGCCTTCTTTGCCTGAGCCTTTAATAAGACCAATTGGTACCTATCCCTCTTGAGATGGAAGACAGAGACAGGGAGCAGAATGGAGCTCTCATAATCCAAAGAGAAAAGCCAGCATGTGCTCAGGTGGGCAAGAAGGCCAGTGGCATCCTGGCCTGTATCAGAAATAGTGTGGCCAGCAGGACCAGGGCACTTACCATGGGCCTGTACTCGGCAGTGATAAGGCTGCACCCGGAATTCTGTGTTCAGTTTAGGCTCCCTCAACACAAGAAAGACATTGAGGTGCTTCAGTGAAGGGCAACAGATCTGGTGAAGGGTCTGGAGCACAAGTCTGCTGAGGGGTGGCTGATGGAGCTGGGGTTGCTTACCCTGGAGAAAAGGAGGCTCAGGGGGGACCTTATCACTCTCTACAAGTCCCTGAAAGGAGTGTGTAGCCAGGTGGGAGTCATTCTCTTCTCCAAAATAACAAGTG
>VWZT01012663.1:318411-359782 GCA_013397055.1 Pachycephala philippinensis | reverse complement strand
ACTTATAATTGCTTTGATTATAGTTTTGAAAGTCTATGCAAGACAGAAAATAATCTAGACCATTTTTGCTAGCATTTAGGAGTGGATGTTATTAGAAGAATACAATTATGGGGGAAATAAAAGAAAATAAGGAAAAAAGCTTTTCTTAGAAATGCTGCCTTAACCATTAGCAGAATTAGCAGACAAAGTCTGAGAAGGAATACAAAGATCTGTTGCATGAACAACTCCCGGGTTCAACACTAACAGCTGTAGGTGACATGTCTACTTGTGGTAATAAATCAGTAGCTGTTTCTGTGCTAACTCATGTTGTCTATTTGAGCGGTATGCATGCCATAAGAAGAGGCACACAGTCCTTCAAGAAATAATTAGTTAGAACAAAGGGATATGTGTCCAGAAGTTGGTGTTCCCTATATTTTTTTTTTTTTTAATTTCTTTTCAGTCTCTGGAAACCTGAACTAAGTTAGGCCCAAAGACTAGTGCATCTTTTTTAATAGCTTTAATTTGATCTTTGCAAATCTCTCATTTCTTGAGATAGATAGACAGATAGAACAAACCCTATCTATCTATCTTTCTATCTATCTCAGAGTATATAACTCTCTGAGAACAGAGTAGTTATTGGCCTATATTTATTCACTCATGCAAGAGCATTTCTGAAACGCTTATAGATGTAAATGGTTCTATGAAATCTCATCAGCTTCTTGGGCATTTTGAGACCCTCAACACCCCTCATTACTTCTTCAGCAACTTGCAGAGTCGATTCCTTCCTAATTTTAACATGTTATTTCAGTATCTCAGCACTAGCTTACGTTCCTCTGACTCTCTGACACTGATTCTTCCTTTAAACCATGTAGTGTATTAGCAGAAGCTGTGATAATATTGATTTGATATAATTTGAAGTTATGCATACTGCAAAGTACAGTCCCTCACAGGGGCAGGTAATTCCTTTAGTTTCATTCTGGTCTTTGGTTAATGTTATAGGCAGATTTGTTGTTGTTATTACCAGATTTATGAAGTAATGGAATAGTATCTGGGGATAATTATTACAACTGTTTGTGATAAATAATTAAACTACAGGGCAGAAATAATTTTAGTTACTTTTGCTCTACGTCACATGGGAATGCTGAGTGTTTCTTATTTCCAGATGTCTTATGTGATTTTTTGTATAAAATCTCCACAATGATTTTATCCATGTTCTCCAATCCTCAGTTAAGATTTCCTCCTAAAAGGACTTTTAATTTTCAGCTCTGTTCATGTTACTGATTTTGTTCCAGATAGTAAAGGAGTAGTAGAAAGAATAGGAAAACATGATTAAATTTCTTTGCAACATACAGAATACCGAAATAGCTTTGTTGCTAAGAGCTTGTATCTAGCTTCACTTTTGCAGCCCAGCGCATGAGTTAGGAAGGTTTGATTTTTATTGTTTTCTTTCTTTTTCTCCCCTCCTGTCATTTCTCAGCACTGAACTGTTTGGATTCACATTGCTGTAATTGCTTTAAAAACAGTGGTTTTCCTGCAGAGGGTGAATTTGGCTACAAATGCCTAATTAGCAAGATGTAGTGGTCGCCCACAAAATGCCATGTTAAAAAAAGATCTACAGCCTGTATTTATGTCAAGTTAAAACAACCAACAGGATGGGCACCACAATCCAACAACCTGGAAATCATATAGAATTTATATAATCACTTGCTTTGATTTTTTCTTCTTCAGTTTTGTATTGTTTTGGAGGATTTAGCTGCAAATCATCAAGAATTTGTCACATGCGTAATTTAACAAGGCAAATGCCAAGTTTCATGATTCCTTATCTTGAGTGATTTTCATAAAGAACAAAAAGTTACAGATTTTTGGATTAAGATGAATAAAGAAACGGCTTTATAACAAAGAGCTAAAGGTATGTGTGGTCATCCTTGTTAATTAAATAGATCTAAGGGGTGATACATAGCTAGAAATTTTGCATGAGTGTGACTTTGTTTGTGCTTATCTGCCTATGATGAGAAAGAGGAAATCATGAGAAAACACTTCATACCTGTAGGGAACTTTAACTACCTCAACATCTGCATAAGGACAATACTGGACACAATCCAGGTGGGTTTTGGGGAGTTGAAAATAGTCTCTAGACACAGTGAATTCATGACCTAAGTGAGGCACTTTATTGGACCTTATCAGATCACAGGTTTGGGATCGGAGGATGTACAGCATCCTTCCAAACTTACTTGAAAATCCTCACAACTGACAAAGTGAAGAACCAAGTATTCTGTTTTATATAATTAAAATAAGCATATGCTTCTGTATATGCATACATACATTCTGTTTTTTCAAGCATAAATTATGTAAAAATAATTATATTGTTTCCCCACCCTGCTTTTTCTTTTTCCACAATTTTTAGTCATTTCATGATGGATTTTATTACATCTGCTTGAACTTTGACAGACTCATATCTTAGTTTTTCAGCTATTCATTTTTTTCATCCCTAAAGCATCATAGAATCAAAATATACCTGTGGCTGACGGGGACCTCTGGGCATTGCCTAATCCAACTCATCTGCTCAAAGCAAATTCAGTCAGAGCAGGTTGTCCAGAGCTGTGTCCAGTTATGTTTTTAATATCTCTGCAGATGGACACTGCCCAACTCTTGGCAACCCGTTCCTGTATGTAATGAACTTCACATTAGAAACATTTTTTTTCTTATGATTAAACTAATCTTGCTGCATTTCTATTTGTGCTTATTGCATTTTGTCCTGTCACTGGATAGCACTGGAAAGACGCTCTTTGCACCATCCTATCAGATATTTATATAGATATTTAAATAGTAAAGATTGCTCGAATATTATATTGCAAAGCTTTATGTTAATTCTATTTTTAAATTTCATATTAAAACTTTAAAAAGAGGGAATGAAGAAAACTAGGTGGGTTTTGCAGATTTTTTTTCTTTCTTTTTGCTTTAACTAAATGATCCTGACAGAAAACCAACTCAGAAATCCAAATTAAGTCCTTTCAAATTCTTTCAGTCAATTTTACAAATTAAAATGTTTTGGCGGTTAGTGGGGAGGGAGTATTCTGCATATATTCCTTGTGTGTTTGTGCAGAACTTCCTGCAGAATTAGATGAATAGTATTTCATTTCAAAGAACATATTCCAGATAGTTGAACAGATATTAAATTTTTTATTTGTTGATACTGTGCTGATAAGTTTACATTATGTGTTTTGAAGCAAATGTAGTTCAGGGTCAATGTTACCATTTAAAATTAATATTTTTAAAAATACCTTTGAACAAATAGATAATACTTTGGTATAGTCTTATAATCAATGATTGTTATACTACTTTCATTTGCAAATCCTGGCTCATCATGGAAAGCAATCTTTCCTGAGAACTAATAGAGTAATGTGTAGATAAAAAACCAAGGTCTTGTTAGTAATTTCTCTGCTACAAAGAGAGAGAATGAGTTGTTAATATCTAGTATTTAATTTCTTTAAAACCTTTTCTGTGGAATGCTATGTAGAAATGAAGAACATTGAACTAATAAACAATATAGACCCACCTCTTTTGTTTATCAGATCTGCCCGAAAAGCCGTCCCACCATTCCTACCATAAAAGTGGTGGCAAAACCTCACTATTTCTCCAAACTGTGAAGTCTTGTGGCACAGCTCTTATTCAATTTGGCTTTACTTAAGCACTGAGATTGGTCATTTACTGCATTTAGGCATCTCAAGGTTTTGCTGGACTTTATTGATCATCTGTTCCTAGATAAGACAGCTATTAGGCAGGACCCTGATTCTCCTGCCCCCTTAGGAACCCAGAATAAAAGATCAAGCAGAAACCAGTCCAAGAAACTAAAGAAGTATCTTTAAAGTGATATGCTCACAATGATATGTAGTCACCCCAGTTAAGTGGTTTCTATTAGTGAGGCACACAAAATCTCTGTTGATTTTCATGGAATTTTGGTCTTCTGATGTAACTGAAAATTAATCTTGCTCAAGTACATTTTATGTACACAACTTCATATCCTACACAGGGAAATAAAGGCTGAAGTCTTTGTAAGGAGTGTGGACACTGTTTGAAACTTAAACATTAGTCTGGCTTCCTTTTAAACTTAATAGATTGAGTACATACATCCTAATGACATTGTTGTCCTTAGCTTTAAAACAATTTTATTTAATTGTAATAAATATTCCACATATCCTTATAAGAACAAGTAAATTGCCATCACACTAATCATCTTTCTTTTATGAACAGATATGTTTTACTAGCAGATACTTTAAAAGGAGGAAAACAATCTGTCACCAGAAAATTGTTAAAAGGATGTGAATAAGTCATATTGTTTGTCTAATTCTTATGTTACTGGCTTGTGGCCTAATTTAATCTATTCTGAATGCACAGTAAATGCAACACAATAATTTTAAAATCATAAACCTCTTTAAAAAGCCAGGCAGAGGTCTGCTAATGTGTTAGGTGATGGATATCCTATTTACTATTGATCTCTGAATTCAGAACCAATCCGTTCTGTACTATCGCACATTTTTCATATATTTTTAGAAAATATTGAATGGCTCTTAATCAGTGACAAGACTGTTTTGTGTGTTACTGCTCAAAGTAGATTAGCAACATTGTACAGCATTTCACCAGAAAAACAAAGCTTGTAGAGGCTGAATCTTGTGTGATATAACTTGAATGATCTGACTTCACATTCAGATACCCTTGAATTAAAGGAAGCTCAGAGTAAGAAATCAAGATGTAGTGAGAAATGTATTGTAGGACTTACATATGGAGATCTACCAAACCTAATATTGTGTAGACATAGTATACATTGTAGTCTGAATCTTTGCTGGGGAGGATTCAATTTAATTACCTACTTGATTATTATAGTTGGTTTCCATGTTATCTGTCTCAAGAAGCTTTGGTTATATCCCACTCTCTACTAATTCTATTTTCTCTTCTTCAAACTACCCCATTCCAATGACCAGGTTCCTCTATCTCCTTCTTTCTTTTTTCTTTTTTTTTTCCCATTCAAGCTTGAATACAGAAATCTCCAATATACTAAGCTAATCTCATTTTTTGCTCATGGGCCACTGGTCCAGGCTTGGATGACAGTAAAACAGTATCACACATCTGATCTAACTAAATATGGAATACAAGTGGGTGTGTACTTGTATTTAATAAATTAATATAATCAGTTTTTGACTCTTAAAATCTTTCAGAAGCCTTGTCCTGCTCTTGAAGTCTATTACTTCCTCCTTACATCTCCTTAACAGCCTTCTCCTAGAAAGACCGTGTTATTATACTCCAAGAAGACTCAGAAGTGGTTAAGAATAGAGGGTATGAATATAAGAATGTCATTCAGTTCACTGATTAGGGAATCTAATTTTAAGTATCTATCAGCACATCTTTGATAGATGTTTATCATCCTATTATAGTCAATTGAAGTTGAAGGTAGGACTGAATTGAGTAAAAGCAGGTATGTAGCACCACACGATTTTCCCTAAGATGTCCAAGATACCCAGACAGGACTGGCAAGTAAGATAGATAACAGACAGGAAAACCCAACCCTTCTGATGCACTAGAAGAATGCCACACAACATATTCTATGGCATTTCACATTCCTCTTCACTCTTGTTTTTATCTCCCTTGTTTTCAGCATGTCCAGTTTCTCATGGAAAATATTTGGTGACATTATCCCCTAGATAATGTCTACCTCAGAATAAAAGAAATCCCCTCAAAGAATTTTCAGAACAAAGAAATAACCCCCAAAACAATAAGCACTAATGATGGAACACTAGCCTCTTTCCAAGGCTTATATAAATGACACATTTCTTTTGATTGTACTCTTATTTGTAAGGGAAGGTTTTGTCTCCGTTCATGATGAATGACAGACACTGACTGAAACACAATCAAACTACAGATGCTATGTAAGAAAAGGAAATTCAGTGAAATGCTTCTGAAGTTAGCTATCACACCATGTTCAATTACAGGGGAGTCAGGCTGTGGCTGAAGGTATTTCAGTTACACTTCTTACATTGATTCTGACATTCAATAAAAGTACCAACTTCTAACCGTAGTATAGTGAGGAAATCTTTTCTGCCATCAGTCCAAAGTCAATTAATTACAAATTATCGTAGTTTCTGATAATTTAGTTTTCAAAATGTCATTCAGAAAGGCCTATGTACATTAACAGTAAATGCTTGCAGTCAGGAAAATAAGTATAGTGAATATTCTGAAAGCATGAAATCTTCTAAAAGGTTGTACTCTATCTTACTGACTTTTTAACTCATTTCTAAAACAAATAAGAAAAGAAAAATTTTGAAAATCCTGTAGCGGACGTATGAAAATCTTTTAAATGTCAGTCCTTAATTTTTATTCTTTTTATAGATTGAAGATATGCCAAAATGAATTGATTATATATTACTTTTTTCCTCATAAATGTCACGCTCACAAAAAACCTTCTACATTTTTATCATTGACATTAAATCACATGAAAGAAATAGTCCTGTTGCTGGCTTGAAAATTCCTCTAAATCAGCCTACAGAGTAACCGTTCTCTCTACAGTTAGATAGATGGAACAGAAATTCATTCCTCATCTCCCAGCTATATAACGATACCAAAATTAATGCCAGTTAGTAGCAGCACTTTCTTTTTTGACTTTTCCAATCATTAAGCATTGAAAGAAAGTTTTCAGGTTTAAAGAATGCAAGTACTGCAATAATCTGAGTTTTCATTACATTTCATTACAGTCTATTTTTTTCTATTTTGATAATAATATTTTTTTTTTAAATTTCCTCTAAAAAATAACATTCCTGAAACACAATTCACTTAAATGGTGTTTTTGTCATAGAATAAAAACATTTGAAGTTTTTAAAAGTATTTTGTCAAAATATAAATAGAAAATTCCTTTCCAAAGCCATTTAGAAGGATTTAGGAGGAAAAAATGAAATCTTTTTCCTAGAGTGACAAAACATGATGTTTCAATACTAAAACATTGCAGGTTTTCTTCTGCTTTCCTTTTAACTTATAGATTATCTCTTAGGAGAAGACACTTTACATTGTCAACCCAATTTAATACAAAATGATCAGTACCGCCTAGACTTATTTCAAATAAATGTGAAAGCCTGTGAAGACTGCAATCTAAGCAGGCTGCAAAAAATAGTTCACAGAGCGATGCTCTGAATAATGAAGGACAGTTATCTCTGCTGATATGGCTGAATGTGTCAGAAGCTGTTGTCACAATTTCTCAATTACCTGTATGCAAGATAAAATGAGGCTGGACTTGGCTGTCCCTCTTACTGTCAGCCAGTCACTTACACCTTTTCCCTAAGAGTGCTGATCTTCAGTGTCCTACAGGACACTGATATGTCTTTTTGGAAGGACTTTTTCAGAAGTAAATAATTTCATTTACTGGACTGAAGTGAGACCATCTCACACAAATTACAGACATGGCACCAGGTAGTGGAGGGCTCCTCAGACAAGATAGGCAACAGCAGCAGGGAGAGAAAAATGTTTTCAGAAACTTGAAAGTCTTTAATTTAATATATCTGCTCATTATAAAATAGAGATTTAAAGGATTATTGAGTTCACCTCTGGACCATGACAAATAAACATACAACTTTTTTTTCCACTATATGTCCTCTGTGGTAGACTTTTTTTCGCCCTTATTTTAATTATTTAAATGCTTTCTCATGTAGATAATGTAAAAGACAACTGGAAAAATTCACATACACAGTATGGATCAACTCATCTTGAAAATGAGATCTAGAAGAAAACAGTCTAAACAAGTCCTCTTACTTTTTTCTGATTTCCTTATTTATTCAGTATTCTTAGTCTGGTTCGCAAAGAGAGTAAAATCTGGAATGAGATGATGCTACAGAAAGACTTACTATCAAACTTGGAATCATAACTCTTTGTAGGGCACTGAAGGACTCCTATCTACACAAATAGCCTCCCACCCAATGAATAATGTTACACTTTGAATAAACATAAGATACTAAATTGTTTGTGAGGTTGAGGATTGAGGGGGTGGGAAGACAGAGTACATTTTTAATATTTTTCCCTTCTCAAAGGCAGCAGAAGATGCAGAGGACTTGATGTGGGGTATTTGACTGGCTGGTGCATATAGAATTTTCATGTAGGCTAAATTGCAGTGTCATGTTCCTCAACACTGCTGTACTTGCATCCACATTATGATTCTGCCTAGACATGACATAAAAAAAAAGGAGGAAATTAAAATATTATCAATGCTTTGAAGCCTATAAAACTATGAACATCATCTGTTAATAATTTCCTTATAAGCTATTTATGCAAACAAAGATATTTTTCATTATTTGTTCTATGTCTCATTTGACCTTTATTCTATCTTCTTCTTCTGGATAATTTTTCTAGGTCAGAAGTATCCACCATGAACTATGGGGTTTAGGAGTAATGGATTTAATGGAAAGACATTTTATTTGAAAGAATGGGAAATCGGGTTAACAGGAATTGTACTTGAACACTGTTACAAGGATAAACCTCTCAGTTTGATGCCTGATTGTCCCTAGATCCTAGATTACTAAACCAATATGGGTTGACATGCTCAAATTGTCTATTGCCTGCAGACAGTGAACAGGGTGGTATATGTTATTAGAACTTTTTTCCTACAAGGAATGAAGCATCAAAGATAAAATAGTCTGAGCAAAATGGAAGAACAGAGATGTGAAAGGCAATGAAAGAGAAAACAGAACACAGAGTTCAATTTAACCTCTTTGTCATCACAAAATAAGATATTTAGGTCAGACAACACATCCTGATATTCGCCAATGACAGCATTCTAAAGTGAGAAAACTATGTTCTCTTCAATAATGCATAAGGTGCATTTGATCTGCTTAAAAAGAAGTGTTTTTGGGATATAACATCAGAAGACAGTTTCAGTGAGTTAAGAGAAAAACAACATAAAAATAGCTTTGATTTTTTTAAATCAATTTGAAAATTCAGACTAAAATAATTTGTAGATTTCCTGAACATTTTCAAAGTTCAGTCCATTGAAAAAGTGTCACCAATAGTTGTTATTTTGGCCCCATACCTTAGCTCTGGTGCCTGAAGCATAAGAAGGACGTGGACCTGCTGAAATGAGTCCAGAGGAGGCCGCAAAGATGATCTGAGGGCTGGAACACCTCTCCTATGAAGACAGGCTGAGAGAGTTGGGGCTGGAGAAGAGAAGGCTTTAGGGCGACTTCATCGCAGCTTTCCAATACCTAAATGGGACTACAAGAGAGCTGGAGGACTTCTTATGACTGTATGTAGACAAGACGAAGTAGCTTTAAACTGAAAGAGGGGAGATTGAGATTACAAAATAGGAGGAAATTCTCTTCCTTGAGGATGGTGAGCCACTGGCACAGGTTGTCCGGAGAAGCTGTGGATGCCCCATTCACGGAAGCTTTCGGAGTGAATGAACTCAGAATGAACTCAGAGAGAACACAAACATCACATCATGAAATAAATCATGTTTATGTCACCCAAGTAGAAGCTATGACTTTCTGCAGACTTGGCAGTAGATAAGTTAAAATACTGTTATTCATTTCTTCAGCTAAAATTTTTACCAAATCCAAGAAAGTTATAAATAAATTTATCTATTCTGCTCCTACCTTGTCTTTTCTCAGAAAAATTTCTATTACAATAAGTGAGTCATTTTGTAGGTACTATGTACAAACAAGACCCACATAATTGTTCTATTAGATTGTTCTCTTTTTAATTTTCTCATTAAAATTAATTTTAAAAACCTGCTAATTGTATATAATGGTTTCAGTACAGCCCACAGTGATAGTTTTTATGAACACTCCCACTCTCAATTTCAAAACTAGGACTTTTCTGTGGTAGTCCAAGAAGTGAAAAATGGCCAGCACGGGTCTCAGACTTTTCAACTCTCTTGAACTGGCTGTGGGACCTGGATTATTTTTGCATTCCACGGAGGTAACCTCTCCTGGTTAAATAAACTTAAATTTTACAAGCCCCCCTTGTAAAATACATGGAAAGCCATGAAACATTGTTTGCAACTGACCTTCTTTCACAAATCCTTAAAAAAAAAAAAAGTCTACTTTTCATTATTTTTTTCTAAGTATTATGATTGTAATACTTGTTATATAACTTGATTTGACCATATTGACACATATTGTTTTCATAATCTATGACCTAGGGACAACCAGTCAACGAGCTAAGGGCTTCATTCTTGCAACAGCATGCAAGTGCAGTACTCATTAACCTTAACAAGTGCCCTGTAAGCATGCCAGTTGCTGAAAAGTCCCCCTGAAGTCTTAAAAAAGGACAAAACAAACAAACCAAGCAACTATATGACTGCAACTACACTTGTAGTTGCAATACATTTGTAGTTGAAATAAAAATTACTATTGCAAAACTGAATAATTGGAAAGCATACA
Source organism: Pachycephala philippinensis (assembly GCA_013397055.1). Taxonomy (NCBI): domain Eukaryota; kingdom Metazoa; phylum Chordata; class Aves; order Passeriformes; genus Pachycephala; species Pachycephala philippinensis. The sequence goes on along the minus strand of VWZT01012663.1, from coordinate 349,391 downwards.
CACATACAATCAGACCTCACAATCAAATTTTCTTTCCTTTTAACATTAGTACCACTGTCTCTGCATTAAGTAATATAATTTAATTTTATGTACAAAATTTTCTGAAAGGCAAAAATGCATTTCAGCTCCATGCAGTGGTAATTCAGTTTTAAACCATGCATAAAAACTCAATAAAGAGCAAAATGCTAATAGGTTGTATATGGGCTATGACCTTTCCTAGCTATTTTTCAATATTTTTCAACTGCTAAGAAACAGTCACTGAAATACGTTAAGAGTCTCTTAGCCTATTATTTACTTTAGAAAAATGAATGTTTATCAAATGGACTTGAATTGATAATAATATGATAGTTCATGCTTGAGAAGCCTCACAATTGCCAATGTGAAGAACTGGATATTGTCTTTCTGGCATAATCACATGGAGAGTGGATTGCATTTACACTTTGTATGACCTTGAAAACAGTTTCCCAGACCAACGTCAGAAATATTTTTTTAATATTGCTGCTTCTGCCAAGTGCATAGACTAGTCAAGTAAAATTAAAAAGGTATAGTAAAAATACCGATAGTAAATTAAACAGTTATGCTCTTTTTTTCATTTTTAGGATGAAAAAAATCCTTGTAATTATGAACTACAATTTAAATTGCAGATTTTGCACGGCATTTCATAAAGAAAATTTAATATTGCTGAGTTCTTATATATTGTAAACTGGAATTTGAATGGCGAATGTTTTTAAATGTGTTTTTAAATACTCACTGAGATTCCTTGGTTTCATGATCCCAAGTTTCAAAGATGTTAGATTTCATTCACAATTAGTTGCATATCAAATGCTTTCAGTAGCTTTGACTTCTTTGTTCCACAATATATTCCTAAATTTAGCAGAATATAATTTTCTTTATTTTCATGGCATTTTTCTCTTGAATGTATTCTATATCTGCATATGTTTGTCATTCTCTGGATAATTTCACTGCTAGGTTGGACAGCTGCTAACAGAACTGTTGTGAATTATAAAAATTTTCCTTGCATCTTACAATCAATATTTATCTATGCTGTATTTATTGATCTGTTACTCAGCAGTTCTAGTGTCCTTCTCTGAAGAAGACCAAGGAAGTCTTTATTTTCCCTCTATTCATACCTCAGCCTTACTGTAATATGATTCAGAACTCTAAAATATTGCAACTATAACTAGGAGAAAGTTACATGCTCCATGTGAATATAAGAGAAATCTTGCTTCCTGATGGAGAGAACAAGAAGGTTCTATAGGTTTTTTACATGGAAGAAAGAAAGCTGGGTTTATGTGCAGCTATGAAATTCCTAAGCCTTATGAAGTTGTCTATTTCATCTTTGGATTTCACTGGTCTATTTTTCAACTGAATTTTTATTTCACCTGTTTACATTGCAGTCACGACAGATCCCCTTATCTATATGTAATTATATCCATATAGCCCGTATTTTTATTTTATTCAAACTCTCAGCAGTGTTAAGTTAGAGAAATGTTCCATTGTATTTAAAAATTGAATAGATTACCATATTTCTAAAGAAACATTCTTGATTTGAAATGGGGACTGAAGTTAGCGACCTGTTAAAGATTTGTTGGTTTTGGACAAGAACATAAAGCAGGTCAGTGTTTCTGAATTATATCCTCATTTAGTGGGAAACAAGCCCTTTGAGAAATAGCAATCTACTTCACAATCATGTTACAGCTATAGTTACAGTTTATGATGATTTATTAATGCAGTCTGGTTTGGGTTTCTCAATCATTTTATTTTGCTTGATCTAAATGCTATCTTTGACGCTGTTGATTATAACACTCTGCTTTATCCTTTGTGAAATTATGTAGAATAATTTGGCAGTGTTTTGAGTTGGTGTCATTCTTATTTATTAAAACACTTGTCCATCTATGTCTTTATATATTCGATTTTTTCTGCGTTACCTTGTCAGATCGTTCAGTTTTTACACAAATTCATTTTTACTTAGTAAATCATATAGTCTTCTCTTTAGGTAACTCCATTCATCATTTAGGTATTTCTTCCTTCATTTAAGGTAATATGGGATAATGACATTGTACAGCTGTTAGAACACCACTAAACACTGGAAAGAACATATTGGAGGTTAAAGATGTATACAAACACAGAGAAATGTGTGTGCATGTCCTGGGGCAGTGGTAAAAATGTTTTTCTTCTTTAGATGCAGTTAATCAGGAAAATACTATGAATCTGGGACATGTCACAGGACAATATCATAAATCTGGGATGTCACAGCTGCAAGAGACTTTATCAGGGGAAATTATGAGTTTCCACAATTCTAAACCTATACGTACACAATTCTTCTGAACATTTTTCATTACAAATATAATCTTTATTGATAAATAAGGTAAAATTAACTGCTGTAGCAATGCACATGGGACAGTACAGGGCAATCAAGTTTCACTTACAGTATCACAGTGTTTATTTATTTACAGAAAAATCTGCATGTGTGCCTTCAATTTGATCTACACAAAGTATTTACAGTGATTTCACCTCAAGAATGGAATGATACATATATATGTGTAACCTAGAGGTAACACACTGGTTTTCACTGTTCCTCTTGAATAACAAAATATTTAGGACACTCCAGACTTGTATTTTCACATGGTAGTATTTTTTACTTTGGAAACTGATACGTTAATGGGACAAAAATGCTGTTGTACTCGGGACACAAGCTCTCACTTAGGAAATAACTTTGCCTTCTCCATGTTTTTAAACTGTGGTAGACCACTCAAACAGAACACAAGGCTGAGCCGAGATGTGTACAATAACCAAGACAACTCCAAGCTCCTTTGTCACTGTGGTAATTATGCCTTGGGTCTACCCCAGAAACTTTGCCTGGCATAACATTGTCAGCTATAGACATTTGGGGATTTTATATGATACTGCTTAGACCACTCAAGGGCCTAGAGTAGACACAGCAATTCTGAACAAAGAAAAATCTCTCTTTCTCATATAGCTTATTTTCTGTGGGAGCCTGCTATCTGCAACATCCAAAGAAACATATTTTTATCAGTAAAAGCTGCATCTCCTTTTAGAGCTTTGCAGAGATAGATGTGTTAGCAATCCCCCTCTAGTTTAGACTAGCCCTTAGCAGTATAAAGCAATTAAAGATAATCCTGGCATGCCTTGAAAAAGGATAATGTTTTCTGCAGCTCTTTTGTTCATGATTTTCAGGTGTGTGCTTTTCTCTACTGCCCCTGCAGACCATGTAATACAGATTGCATACTGATAATGCAGGCTGTTATCTGTAGGTGTTCCTAAATAATGAATAGCCCACTGTAACAGATTTTCTTACAAATAACTAGGAAAATCTGGCTTCAGTTTGTTTTTTGAACAAAATAATTTATAACATTTCTAAAATAGAAGCCTACCCCTAGGCTTTTAAATCCATTCTTGGGCACCTAAGGGTGTCTTTCAAGTTCCATTCATTTCAACTTTTAAATTATATTTAGTCCAAATATGGCAATATTTCTTTAGACTACACTGTATCTGGACAAGCACAAACTCTTGTCCTGAAGTGTATTGAGTTTGTATGGGCTGGTTTTTGTTAGCAGGGTGGCCACAGAGGCAGCGTCTGTGAGAAGCTGCTAAAAGCTTCCACTGTGTCCGGCAGAGCCAATCCTCAATGGCTCCAAAGACAGGCGTGCCTCTGACCAAGGCTGGGCCAATTAGAGAAGTTGGTAACACCTCTGTGATAATAGATTTAAGAGGAAATCAAAACAAAGTTGTTGTGCAGTTTTAATTCCAGATGGAGAAGAGGAGGAGGTGAGAACATGTGAGGGAAAACAACATGGAGACACCAAGGTCAGTGGAGAAGGAGAGGGAGGAGGTGCTCCAGGTGCTGGAGCTGAGATTCCTCTGGAGGCCGTGGTGACAACCATGGTGTGCCCCTGCAGCCCATGGGGATCCATGCGGCATGCAGAGATCCACCCGCAGCCCCTGGGCCCACGGGGAACGCAGAGATCCACCCGCAGCCCGTGGGGATCCACGGGGAACACAGAGATCCACCCGCAGCCCCTGGGCCCACGGGGAACGCAGAGATCCACCCACAGCCCCTGGGCCCACGGGGAACGCAGAGATCCACCCACAGCCCCTGGGCCCACGGGGAACGCAGAGATCCACCCGCAGCCCGTGGGGATCCACGGGGAACGCAGAGATCCACCCGCAGCCCGTGGGGATCCACGGGGAACGCAGAGATCCACCCACAGCCTGTGGGGGAGGTGCTCACGCCGGAGCGGGTGGATGCCTGGAGGAGGCTGTGATCCAGTGGGAGACCAGGAGGAGAGAGAGGGCCCTGCTTCCAGGCTGGAGCAGCCTGTCCTTGGAGGACTGCACCCCGTGGAAGTGACCCATATTGCAGCAGTTTGAGGGGTGCTGTTGCTCTTGGAATGGACTCACATTGCAGCAGTTCACAGGAAACTGTTCTCATGTTGGAGAAGTTTGTAGAGAACTGTCTTCCATGGGAGGAACCCCATGGTGCAGTAGGGGAGCAACTCCTCTCCCTGAGCAGCAGGAGAAAAATGGGTGATGAACTGACCATAACCCCATTCCCGTCTCCCTGTGCCGCTTGGGTAGGCAGTAGAGCTGGGAAGGAGGGAGAGGTGGGGAGAAGGTGTTATTAAGGGCTTATTTTACTTCTCATTATCCTGCTTTGATTTTGTTAGTAATAAATCCACTTCATATTTCTAAGTTCAGCCTGTTTTGCTCTTGATGGTATTTGGTGAGCAAACTCTCCCAGTCCTTACCTCAACCCACGAACCCTTCGCTAAATTTTCTCTCCTCTCTCCAACTGCAGAGGGGAGTCAAGGAGTGACTTTGGTGGGTGCCTAGCATCTGATCTGGGTCAACCCATGACATGAAGCTACAAGGACCCTTATACAACGTTTCGCTCTCTAGGGAAACAAATCTAGGCACAACATTCTCTAAACATTCCTATCTTACGTATCCATATGTGAGAGGCAAACAAAGGCTAGATGATAGCACATTCAGAAACATGCTTTCTCTCTCTCAAGTGTAAATGTGTGTCTCCATCACATTGCAATAATATTTATGTCTTATCACATCCTCTGGGAATTACCATGAAAAATCTTTGTAATATGGTGGGTTGGCAAAGGTTCTGGGTTTCTTCTCAGCGTGGACTTGCTTTAGCTAGTTTCTCAGCAGGAACTCCCTTGTTATTACTGGCCATGATTACGTACATAGTAAGAGAAATCTCAGAGGGGAACACAGTGTGTTTAGTAACAATTTTACCCCTTAATCCACTGCCTTCTCCTTTGTTCCATCAATATGACTCATGGGGTTTCTCTCAGCAAAGACTGATTGCTGAAAAAGCTGTACTCATTGTTCTGCGCTGTCCTTTATTTTAAACTAAAGCTGTAGCTTTTTGTAGTCATTGGTGTTTAATTGATCCACATTTAATAGAAGATTTTCCTTATGGAACTTATGCTTGCATTGACTCAGATAATGTGAATACTTCAGGATAAGCGAGAGGAGCAGACTCTAAATGATAGTTTGCACAATTGGAAATTGATGATCAGAATTTCTTCAAGCTCTAATTTACTATCAGATAGAGCCTATTAAGTACACCAGTGATTGTGGCATCACTATTTTCATTAGTTTTTCTGTCTTTCTATATCCATGACTCCATAGGAACATAATGAAGGACATAATGTCCTCTTTTTTTTTTTTTTTTTTTTTTTNTTTTTTTTTTTTTTTTGTCACAGACTTGCCTCTGTCTACCCAAGGAATTATTTCAATACATCATTAGTCATCTTGGAATTAATTTAAAAGTTCTTCCTGGGTGATCATAAGGGATTTCAGCACACTTAATTTATTGATTCTTTTCTCTGCTATTCTCATCAGACTAAAATATATGAACAGCCCTTCCTACCACCCTTGTTTATAAAAGAAAGCATTGTAAATTATGCTCTTTTTCATTCCCTATAAGAAACAGTTTTAACACAAGCACAAGTGTCTTAGAGTTGAATTACAGTATATATACATACACTAAGAAGAAAGGAAATCAAATAACATAAATTAAGTAAAAAGAGAAATATCAGAGAAAGAAAATCAAAATGCCAGAATTTTTATTATATATCCTTATTTTTAGAGGTTTTATTCCATGTTAAAAACTATGTAAAGACTAAAACGTGGCATATGAAATATGACATTTCAGTCTAGGAATAATTTTATCTCATATATATTGCTAATAGTTAATTTGTGGCATTTTGATAATATTATATGGTTGAATGAAAGGTGGCATTACAAGCTGGAATAACTTCAAGAATTTTGATAAATGCTAGCACAAAAAGTATTTGTAAGAGGAATATCACATCTTTAAATTCAGGTTTTCTTAATAAGTTTTGGGGTTTATGTTTGGAACTCTGGTATCACTTTTTTTCTATTACTATAATATCATTTGGTATTATAGTTATTGTATGTTAGCTTTATTTATTTATGCTTATTGTGATTTACAGTCAAGTTGTCCTCAGTTAATGAATTATGTGTGTGCATGTATATATGTAGTATATGATGCTAGACACTCTGCTCTCACTTTAATTCCATTTTCTTTGCCAATAATCTTGTATTTGACTGCTGTATTGCTGAAGAGAACCCAGGGTATTAGAAAACCTTCTGGTGTGTTATGAACAGAACCATCACGTCTCACAACATGAGCACGAGACTCTGACAAGTGGCATTTGGTTTGCACCTTCTCACAGTAACACTTCTGTACCGTATGTTTTTACAGCACAAAACCAGATCATTTGTCATACTTTGTGATCCCACATGACAATCACAACTGCATGCCTTAGCTGTGATCTGTCAAACCATTATGCCTGTCACACAGGGGTCAGAAGAAGGAGAAATACCTTGCTGCTGTGCTTCAGGTAGAGAGAAGAAGGAAAGAGGTTAATGCAACATCTCAAAGGACCTCCACCACAGGATAACATTACCTATCTCCAAGCTAGTGCTATTGCACTCTTTCACCACTTGAATGTCTTGAAGAAAAAAAGTAGTGGCCACTGAAACACAGTTTATTTCCATGCAATCCCTTAACGCAAAATGCTCATGCAGATGCGCTGCAGGGCTTTGAATGGAGTTTCAAATTTTTGTTGTTGAAACACCACAGAAACTTCCATCTATTGATGCTTTGGCTGAAGCTGAAATATAAAGGAATTTAGCTTTCCATAGAATACTGAAAGCGCAGTTTGCTGTGCAGATTAGTACATGATAGCTAGCATAGCTACACATCCATTCACATTCCTTGGAGTATGGCAATCAAATATTTCTGTTCAACACGGCAGACGGAATTCAGAGAGAAGCAGAATAAACACAGGAAATTTCTTTCTGCCCACCAGAAGCTATATACATAACCCTGAGATGTCTGATTGTATTCCTGGTTTTGTTCTTCATCAGTTAACATCTCCTGCCTTTAACTTCTCTCTCAAGCTGTATACACAATAACACCTTTTCCTTTATGATAAATATTACTTCCTTGGCTCCAAAGTTTTCCTTTGAAAGGTCTGAAACACTCTGAACCTACTTGGTAATTGCATGCAAATTAGTTGATTCACTTTTATTCTTCTGTTCCTTAATGTATATATATTAAAAAAATATTTTAAAAAGGAAAACAAAAAAATGAAAAAAAGGAAAATGCAGACATAGCTATAAAAAAGCCATGTCTGTAAAGGACATCTGGGACTCATTTCTCAATTAATTGCAAACTTCTGCCATACATGCCTCAATATAGGACAGAACAGTGAGTCACAAATTCTTTGCTGAGTGAGTAGTTCCATGCTCCTGACCATTCCAAAGGGTTGGGTGAATTCTAAATAATTTGAAACCCATTTAGTGTGAGGATTTAAACTGCTGAGTTTGGTAACCCTGCAGCGCTTTCTTCAGAAGAACTTAGGTGATTAAAAAGAACAATTACTATTGATACTATGAACAGTCCAAGCAATTTTGTCAAAATAATGTAGAGATGTTATGATATTTCCCAGGAAATGTCTAAAACACAGACAGACATTTTAAAGAATGAGAAGTGGAAGGCAAAGGGAGCTTTAATGATCTAGACAGATCCAGTGTCTCTGTATTGTTATCAGATATAACTGATCCTTTCAATGAAGGACAGTTAAAAACTGAAAGTCACCAGTATGCCTAAGATATGCAGCTTTTGTCATTTGTTTGTCTGTACAAATAAACTTACAAAAAATCTGCAGTGCTCTTGTGAGTCCTGCTGGTAACACTTTTGAAAATTCTTCTTACATGTAATTATTGACCTGTCCCTTAGGTATTTCATATATTTTCTGAACCATAGCCACCATAATAATCCTGTAAACAAGCACCTGGTTACTATATAAATTCTATATTGCCACTTATTATGTGTTTTTACAGTGCCTATCAGCATGATCCCTTATTGGGTATTATTGTAATTTCTGTGATGTATTAACAGCAATTCAATGTGTTAATATTTCCTGCAAAGGGAAATAAAATTGGTAACATACACCAAGCCTAAAAGAGTTCAAGAAGCATTTGGACTATACTCCCAGTCACCTCTAGGGATGGTGGTGTGCAGAGCCAAGAGCTGGACACCATAATCCTTGTGGGTCCCTTCCAACCCAATATATTCTCTGACTGCAGTTCTGTGAAGTAAAGACATGGGAAATTTTTTACAAGTCTTAACTACAATATGATATCCACATATCTCAAGTGACAGACTCCAGACCTTCACAATGGCCTCTCCTCTGTCTCCTTCAGATATGGAAACACACAGCATAAATAAATCTTTATTGCATCAATGAAAGGTAATTATAACCTTAGTGGCATCAACAAAATTTGAGACTGAAACACCTTCATGCATTCAGTTTGTGATGTATTAGCCATTTAGGAGACAAGTATGAGATAGGTCACAATTAAGGTTGTGACTACTTTGTTTCTTCTAACCTAACTTGCCCTTTGATTTTAGGATATCAAATGATTAATTTGACTAGCTATAAACAATTAACTCCTAAATTGTTGTCCTTTTTTTAAGCATTGATGTCTGACCTAAGATTAGATTCAATGGTCTGAGAGACCCACTGTCAAACCTTGATATCATAGTTTAGGGAGCCTTCTAAAACAAGGAAGGAAATAGCTAATTTATGTCATCTGTCAATAAGATTGATGTCAATAAGATAATTGCCTAGAAAATGAAGACAAAATCTAAAATTTCCAATTAATTTTCACTACTTATGCTTATACCATTAAAATTTATATAACTTATATCATATGTCAATAACTGATTTTTTTTCAAAATGAAAGCATAAATGATATTTCCGGAGGACTTGAAGGAAATGGCTGTTGATCTGCTTTGCACTGTTAACACCTGTTAACTATTAAAGTCTTTATTATGCACTCAATTCCCACTTCAAATTCAATTCCACATACACTATATCCATACATATCATGTCTTTCATGAACAAACATGCAATAGCCTCACCTCTTTTTCTTAATATATAAATTCCTTGTAATTCTCACATCTTATCTCAGCTTTGCCTGTATTTTCTTACTTGTCACAGATAGTCCTAACCTATACATTCCCTGAGCTTTTCCATAGCTTCCTTTTCCCAACCGATTCCATATCTACCATTATTTATCTTCACAACTGCCGAGCCACAGCCCCATCCCTCATCTCACATTAGCTTGTTTCCTCAGTATTTTCTTTGACACTTACCATCACCAAGCTTCACTGCTTCTCTTGCTCACATTCCAGCCTAACATCTTTAGCACTTTAGTTTTATCTCCTCACGTTCCCAGACCCTAGTTCTTTGTATGATTTTACTTATTCATTTTTGTTTTGACTACTTGCTATGTTCTATTCGGGCAAGGAACATAGTATAATCATGTATGTTGACAGGTTATTGTCAGTCATCCCAGACAGGTGGGGTAAAAGTACTATTTTGCTTTAGTTTTCTTCCACCTGCAAAGACTACATTACCTATGTTGTCCATGGCTGTAATGAAAGATTCACAGCAGCATAGAAATTGTGTTGGAAATATATCTCTAAATGTTAGATAGCAGATTTCCTCCCAAGGGCATCCTTTGAGAAACTTCATTGATTTAGACAAAATGATGGAGAGCTTACTGAGAAACAGCTTAACAGTTTCTCTCCAAAAATGTCTGTAAGTTTTACCATAATTAGTTTCAAAAATAATGAGATCAAGTTAAGGTAACCCCAAGACTGGTTTTTACTGTCCTCCAGAAAAATGCTAAAAATTCTTAAGGAGAAAAAAATTTACCTACCTTTTTATATATTAAGATTGGTGTCTTACATGAGACAATCAAAGCGAGTTGAATCAAAGAGAAAGTTTACAGTTTAAAAAATGTTGCCCCTTTAAAATTCTAAGATAGCTTTTTAATAATGCAAGTGTTCTTAATAAGAACAATTGATTAATTGATTTATAGCTCTCTTTTAAATATTGTTTATAAATTAAGGACTTTGCAAATCAAGGCATTTTTTACAAGGAATTTTTTTTTGCAACTTGTTCTTCTGTAAATCTCCTTATATTATATAAGCACTTCCTGACTTGAGACAGTAAGGACAATTTCAGTTATTTGAGACCATTTCAGACTGAAAATTTCCAAAAAAAATATGATTTCCCTTTGGAGGTATTTAAAATTAATCCCTTTTGAACTATGGCAGTGGATTTTAATTAAGCTAGAATTAGTACTACTGACAAGAGGAAGAAACACTATAAAGCTTTGTCTCTTGACCTTTAAAATAATAGTTAACTTCAGCTTAAGCAGACACTTTAAACAAGATTGGAATTAGGGGATAGTGATAGTGCTGAACACCAGGAGATTGTATCTGACTTAAGCTTATTTACCATAAAATTTGCTTTGTTGCTTGTCAATCCATCTAAACAAAGATGTGTGAACAAGCAGGGTCTCTATCAGACTGCCTCTATTTCCCAGGTTCTGAACCACTGAGTTTGTCAGCTTCTTACTTGCAGTGGGACTGGAAACTGCCATGGGCCCTTTACTGTCAATCTTTTAAATGTGTGAAAAGAATGTTTGAAAATCATTGAACGTGTCTTATTTTTACCTATTAGCTTTCACACTCACATGCCGAACTTTCTTTCTGATATGACTGTTTCTACCTTCTTATGCCTTTTGGGAGTCACCAGTAAAAAAAGACTCAGTTAACTCCTGGTATGGAAGTTTGCATAGCAACAGCCGAGGCAGCTGTTGCCTTTATGACAGCTAATGGCTTGTCTAAAATTGTTATGAATTTTTAGAAAGGAAGAATTTAATGTTTGCAAATTAGTACAGTTTTTTTTTTTCCATTCTTAGCCTCTGTGTTTAAAAATAGCAACTGTTTTATTATATCACAAACTCACTGAATTGTTTGGAGTATATTTTTCTAAATCTCATATTCAGAAGTTATTTCCTCCTCATAAGATTTACTGCCAGTGACAGAAATGACATATTTGAGTCTTCGTCTGAAATCTCAAAAATTTGCACACACATCTTACTTATTCTGTAACAGGATTTTTATACGTTCCGTTGTTTTATCTTGCTGATGGCAATCACAGTTGAAATACAGTAAAGGACACAGATCTTTAATTCCTACTATATGACTCACTTTGCAGCTTTTCACCTTCCTGTGCCGTGTAATATCTTATCTGTTTAGAAGGCAGTTTTATAAAATTACATGTTTCCTATCATATGCTGTTAAAAGCCAGGACCAGGGGGCCTCCTATCTTGTTTCATCTTTAGATTTCACTATAAATAGATAATAACGAGTAGTATTTCAAAGATATAATAGCTGATATCATAATCATGTGTGATTATGACATCAGCTATGTAAATAGAAGAATAAAATAATATTTTAAATGTAAAAAATTCTATGTGCAGGAAAAACAACCTAAAAGAAGAAATCATATTCAAATATTTTTATATTTTCATGTTCTATATATAAGAAAAAAAAATTTTTCCTCATGTCCATGATCTGAAGAACATAGTATTACCCTTTGTCATTCAGTCTAGTCATACCAATTTCCCTGGATCTGAAAAGTTACTATAAAACATTTGATAAAAGAAGCCTGATGAGGTATGGACTTTTGCACTGGAAAATGAGCTCAAAACCAAGTTCTAGGCTAAAATGTCATCTTAAAAAAAATCTGACAAATCCCTTCCCACTACTCTTATACATTTCTGGAACTTTATAGCAGTTTGAAGAATGGACTGGATAATAGAAAAAAATCAAAGGTAAAATATCGTGGGTTCTGAATTTTTTCTGTATTAGAACACAAAAAGATAACAACTTCTGTTCTGCATAATCTACATATGCATAGACTGAAGAAGAAGCAGACAATGTTCCCGGAGGAAATAAGTCAATGGAGAACTGACAGTCAGTTAAAGCTGGAATCAATCACCCTCTGTAAGGTACATTACTAATATTCAAAAAGCTTAGGAAAAGCAGTTACTCCTTGAAAATTATGTAATTCAAGACGGCTGAAATGGTCATAAAAAAACCCCCCAAAACCAAGAGAAAACACAGAGCTCCAAATATGAAACACTGAATAGAGGGTCTTGAAACAAGGAAAAGAAACTTGATATCAAGGAAGAACTATTATCGCAATGATCTGAATAAATCTGTAAAAATCTCTGTCATTTTGCAAGAAGATGTTACCATGACTCCTGAGTTTCAGTGTGCTACATAAAATCTTTTACAAGCAACAGCGAAGTCTAATGTTGCTACTGAAAATTATTTTTAATGAGTCCTGAAACATTAGTTTAGGTCAGTTTCTCATATTATTCATTAACTACAGTAAAACAGACTGAAATTTAATTTGAATTTAGGGTTCATTAATGTTTCCTGTAGATACCATTTCTTTAACAAACTGGTGAGTGATAGGGTACATGAGACTTTTAAAACTGTTAATATTGTGGCATATTTCCATAACTGCATTAAAACTTACTGTTATTTAGTTCATTTCTCAGGTTACTGAACTTGTAAATTGATAGAAAAAATTCCTTATGACAAACTAAACACAAAATCAGATCCAGTCATCTGGCAATAAACCATTTTTGTTGTTTATGATAATTAAACAAAATCAATATATTAACTATGAGCAGTCATCTCACTTGTCTTCCCTCTGACTGGAATTTAAATTTAGACTGTTGGTTTTTTTGCCTTTCAAACCACATATCAAAATAAAGTGTCCAAAAAAAGGGAAAATTGACCGTATTAAAACAAAAAAAAACCCCGTCAGAATATCATGCATTCTTACCAACAGGCAAGGAATAAACCAGTGAGATCAAATGGTAAATTTCGATGAAGTATCTCAATCCCAAAAATGTTTTGCAGATGTAACAAATCTGATTGTCTTGAAGAGAGCCATTAAGATTGTTTAGGAAAAAAAAAAATTAAAGAAAATACAATGTATTTCAGTCATCTCATATACCCTTGAAGAAAGAAAGAAAAAAAAGTTTCTTTTTTTCCCCCTATCTCATTATACCCAGTGTTACAAGTCTGCAAAAAGTTCAAGGTACTGATGGATTAAAAGGGCATTGAAAGGGCCGTTAAGCCAGTTAGAGCAGATAAACACATTGCCATGGACCTAATAGATTCTTTTTATTTTTTCCTCCTTTTTTTTTAGTCTTTTTTTTTTTCCCCCCCCTGTTAATCTCAACAGCTGATCATGCGGGCAAATGTGGAGGGCTCAATTCAGTTGTCTAAACATCTGTATCTGGCACTTGAGAGTTCTTGGGGCAGTCGCAGGGGTCTGAGAGGTAAGAACCAGAACTTTGTGGGGATCCAGCCCTTCCACTGAGGCAGCTGGAGGCCAGGGCAGATTGGCAGGGATGAGGCACAGCACAGAAGTTTCTGTTTAGGCAACTAACTTAGTGTCACCATATTCCTGTTCCTCTGTGGTGATAAAGTTACTGTGACATTTTTTACCACAGAACTTCAGGTGGAGTTATGGTTTACTGATCGTCTGTCATGAACCCCAATTTTTTTTGTTGTCATTGGTTTACTTCGAGATTTGTTGAAAAAACAATTTTAGGGAATCTTGCTTTTGACACGAGTAGATCAATGATATATCATCAAAACTGTAATACTCTTCTATTCTGCTGAAATATCAGGTGAACTAGACAGTCCAAAACAAAGTAACTTGGACATAGCGTATTAGTTATAAAACATCTTTGGACAAAATCAAACACCTCTTCTTAGTTCTTTTCTGTTCAGCAATGCAAAATGGGATTAAAAGCTGGAGCACAATGAAAAGACCAGAGAAAGTATTCTAATGTTGAAAACTACCTTGAGGCATATTATCTATTTTGCATACTTTAGAATAAAATTAAATTTGTTTAAAATAATCTGACTTTTTGTTCAAATGGACACCAGCATTAAGGGGAAACAAATTTCATCTTTACTCATCCTTGTTTAGTCACTTGATACAATTCTTTCTGAATAGCAGAATCTGTAAATGAACCGTGTAGAAATAGTCTTGTTTAAACTGAGATACTTAAATCCAGTTTAGCAAAAACTGATGCATTTACTAAAATACAGTTTTAAAAATTAAACATGTCTGGCAGGTTTTGCTTCAGAACTCCAAAAATACAGTAGAAAATGAATATAAAGGTGGACAAGTCTGCTTGTCTAAAATAAATTCTGAAAAGTCCTAATGCCGTGAAAAAATGCAATCAATGAGTTATTTAACCCCTTCCTCCCCCTCCCAAAAAGATAAAACAACAAACACAAGAGTCTGTAACTTGGTCATATTCTGTTAAAATACAAACCTGATTGCACAGAAAATGAGAAAAGGCAAATACTGGCAATCCAATGACTTTTTCTAATGTACTATGCTTATGCTCAGATTGTAGTTGGGTGCAGTTGTGTTTCAAATATTTCATTCAGCATTCATTAGGATTTGTTTTTGTTTGGTTTTTTTGGTTTTTTTTTTTTTTTTTTAGATAAGTTTTGTAGTTTTTTAAATGAAAAGATAGAACTGGAAGCTTGGGGAAAATATGCATTGGCAGTATTTTGTTCAATTTCCTTGGAAATGCTTCTTTCCATCTCAGAAGCATGTGAAAATGAGATGAGAAGACGTTTTTAATAAGCTGTTGTCCTGCAGTCACTTGCTCAGTTATAATCACTAAATATTTTTATTAATTGTATTTTCGTTTTATATTATGTCAGTTTCCAAATATATTTCAGGAAAAAAAGACAGATGTCCTTGACACTATTTACACTAATTCTCAAGTTGGTGACCACTTCAAAATAACATAATGTGGTTGCTATTAAAATGTAGTTCAGATTTTCAATAGACTGCTTGTGCCTGACAACTAATTTTTCTGTTGCTCCCTTGGGTAGTTGCTAGAAACTGTCCTCAATGTAGATTCACCCTGTGACTGAAGCACAGAAAGGAAAAGCTGAAAAATGAGCAACGGGAACAGCTTGCTGATGAAGTTGAATGAGGAGCTAGTAATGATATTGATGACATTACTAATTACTTAGCAGGCAGAATTCAAAATGAGAATTCATTTGTCATCATGATATCATCAATCAGCTTTCTGTTGCCTTGGGTAATAGGTTTGTGCTTGCTTGGTGCAAGATAAACTTCGCTTTATAACTCATTTTGGTTTGTACATATGTACTTCTTAATTTTTACCTTTTAAAGTTTTGCTCTTCCCTGTGTTGCATTGTGGTTTTATGAGTGTCCTATTTCAAATGTTGTGTATTTTACACTTAAATCAGATAATTAAAGACCACATAATCTCTGCCCCTCAAAAAAAGCAAATGTTCAACATATTTTTGTATAAGGATCATAGCCTAAAGTAACAACCATCCCTGATGCAGAAGAAAGCCTATTCAAATTTGATACTTGGAAAAATTCAGATTTCTAGATTTTAAGGAAAAAAATACAGTAAAGACATGCAAATTCCCCTAATTTGGGAATAGATGATCAAAAACCATAGTTCCTGAGTCCTTGAGTAAAAAAATCTCTTGGCATTGATTTACTCTTTTCAAGCAATCCAATATTCCTAATCCTTCAGCCTGTGAACCAGTACCAGAGCCCCAAGAGCCTGGAAGCTATACTATCTCCTCCAAACAGCTGAGATTCCTGGCTGTGTCATCCTGTTGGAGAGAGAGCTGGCCAGACTATCGATTGTGCACTCCAAGATTTTCCTCTCTCCTGTCCAACTTGGCATCTGTGTCTTTTTCCTCTGCCTTCTGGATCCTTGAATTCCTGCCTTGGCTTTCACAGGGCCACTTTCCACTTTTGTGGGCATACAGTATGACCATTAGTGCTTTGCTGTGAAACAAGTAAAGAGAATATCTCTTTACTCACAAGGGAACTGCTAATTGTCCCCTTGGAAGCCACCAAAGCAGTCAATGACTCACCATACCAGCCCCATGTCATGGCAGTGGGGATTAACCTGAGAGTTACCCAGGGTCCCAAATGAAAATGTGGTCACCTCAGGGATCTGCTGTATTTGCCCAAGGAACTAGTGATCTGAATCAGCAAGTATATTGTCTTTTAATATGCTTACGCTAGTATAGTCTAGTAATATATGCAGCTTAGAGGTACCCTCTGACACATTAAACAACCTAATGGATCTTCTGACAGTTGGAAAGGTTTTCTGTGTGAGTGAATATTAAAGTGAATGTGTTAATTTCAGTCTATATTATTATGCCATCTCATTTGCACTGTTTTCTATCATTTTGATTAATGCCTAGATTGTGACTAAGACACAGAAGGAATAAGAGATAACATGCATAAAACTGCAGTCTATGGATGTTCTTACCACTCTCGTTTGTGCATCTACTGAAAGAAAATAAGTAAAAATGGAAAGGCGAAAAAGTGTTTCTTTTGACTTTCAGTCCTATAAAATTTACAAGATTACAAATTATTGATTTTCTCTATCAACTCTACAAGATGGGAAAGAAGTGGGTTTTATTTAGTTAAATATCACAATCAAGAAAAAGCAATTTACATACCTTTTAGTCAAAAGTAGAGGAAAGCTTTAGAATGTTCTTGGTATCTAGAAACATTTCTTTATTGAGCAGGTTCTGAAGAATTAAGGTGTTCCAATTCAGTGAGTTTATAATTGTGATTTGGATTATGAATGTGAACGTAGGCCATTGTGGATGTGGGTTTTGAATGGACATGTAGGCCCATAATTTCTCCAGGACCCTTTGAAATACGTATGTAGCTTGTCATAACATCTCCGCAGAACTGAATTTCATTTGTTTTATCGACATCGTTTCACATTAAGTGACATTTCACAGAAGTTGAATAATTTTTTACTTCTTCTGTTTACCAATGTTGGTCATAATAAATAATAAAAAATGAATACTACAAGAATTCAACAATTTTAAAACATGTAATACCTACTAAGGATACAATCCCTAAGATAATTTTATATGTATTAGGTTGTATTAGAGATATAATTTTTAAAACACACCACACCTCTACTATATCAAATTCTTGTGAAGATTTTGTTTTTCTAAAACAGGCTGACTCCTTAAAACAGTTATCCTGAGCAGAGTTCATAGTATAGTACAGTTTCTCCTCTGAAAATCCAGCTTCAGGAAACTCTACAGAGAAAAGCAGGATGGCATCCTAAATCTCATCAGAATCATACATGGAAAAATCATTCACATAACTGTCCCAGAGGAAAGAGGTGCCTCTTAAAATGCCAAACAGATGATTGTAAATGAGAACTGCAGTTCTGGGCAGCTGGTTTGAAGGTGCTTGAATAGTTCACTGTCATCACATTGCCTTGCTCTGTACAATGGCAGTAGAACAGACGTTCAAATTTTGATACATTGCCCCTGACTCTCCTGTATGTCTGTTTCCAGCAACTGCCATGGTAAGATCTTTCAGAGGAAAGTAAAAAACCCTCCACAATGCAAGTCAACATTCTTGTGAGATATGACAACTTTAAATATAGACTTATTTTTCTGAATAAATGAACAGTGTTTTCCCTACTTGTATGAGGGGAATGTGTCAATTACATTGAAAGCAGGTTTATATTTGTCATTAAGTGCAGTCAGCTTAATCTGATAATTAGATTTAAATATAAATGCAGTTTGGAAAACTACTTTTTATTATTATCTGAACTTTTAATTTTCTTTCCTGAAAATTACTTTTCATAAAGCACTCAAAGTGGACTTCCCTTTGTGTAATGGAAGATTTGAAGCAAGAAAAATTTCATCTCCACAGCTCAGGCTGCCAGTCTTGTCAGAGGTTCCTATTGGCAGCAGTCTACTATGAAAAAAATGGAGCAGAAAGGAGCAATTCTATGACCCTTTTTTGATTTCTTTTCTTTTTAATCTAGGAGCTATCTTCAGTCATGATATTGTGCTGGGAATAGCTTATTATTGCTAAACTTATTCCTATATTATAAGCAGAAGTGACTGACTTTGCTCTTTAAAGGTAGTAATTTGCTTTTCTCTGTGTCATTATCACTTCTTTTGCTTTTTGCTGAACACAAGAATCGGTAATCTAAAAAAGCTGTTGATTAATCTAATGACATTTAATGAGATAAATACATGGCATGGAAAACAGAAGAAGCAGAGGCCTTTGATCTTTTCAAATTAGACTAAATGATAATGGAAATTTCTCACTATAGGTAAGAAGGTTGCTTTGGCCTCTTAAGTCTCTAATATTATCAGTTACTCAAAGACACCTCCTAAGCTTTTAACTTCAATTTAATTAAAATATATATTATAACAATTGACTTCCATTATTTCAGCATCAGAGAACCCTATCGTGCTGTCATTATCTTATGCAAATGGATTTGTTTTACATAACATGCAGTAATTATAGTAGGGTCCATTAAAAACCTATCTTTCTGAATTAGTGATAGGTAAAGAGGAAGAGGTTTTAATATATATTCCAATGCATTCATTCTATAATTGAGAGTTTTTCCAGTTGGAAAGCCTATTCATTCTACTTACTTTTGTTTTGGGTTTTTTGTTTTATTTTGTTTTGTTGGGGTTTTTTGTTTGTCTGTTTGGGGGTTTTTAGTTTGTTTATGTTTTTTTGGAAAATATATGATAGCTATTAATTAATTAGCATCATTTATTTCGATGACATTCTTTCCTGGAAAGCAGGAAGATTTCAAAATTAAGGTCAGTATGAAAAAAACTCTGAAGCAAATGTTTTGTCCTGAAAAATTCTTAATAGATCTTAATCCATTTTTCATTACTAAGTGTCATGCAATGGGCTAATCATAATGGATTTTTTTGTTTGTTTTTTGCTTTACATGACGGATATTTATTTGGGTGTAGCCTTCCTTGAAAATATTTTATTTTTCAAAAATACTTCATCTATATCTTCTTCACTTTCAGCTTTGTGATTTTCTATGATTCCCATGGAAAACTGAACAACAGGTTGCCTGTCAATCTGCTCTTGCTGTTGTTTATGGATACAACTGCTGGTCATTATAATCTCATAATTTCTTCAGGGATATACAGACACATTGAGGAATACTTCTCCTGGACCCACTTTTTGCCTGGACTGTAAGTTATTTGCCTAAGGGACAATCTGTTTGTTTGTTTCTTTTACACTGCCTGACATAATGGAGTCCTTATTTCCTCTAAGTGTTGTACAGATTGCCAGTAATATTAAAAATTGTATGAAGATGATATTTTTGCCTCTGGATTTTTGCTTTCTTTTATTCATAACTATTTTGGCTGCAGATTCAGAGACTGTGCCATGATGGTACATATTCACAAGTAAATTATATTCATAACAAAAAGTGTCCATTACACTCTATGTTTTCCTGTACATTAATCTTATGTAGGTTCTGCTTTTCGACTGCATTTAACTGAAATGCATTATATTGACCAATGAGTTTTACAGCTTATATTCAATAAGTTTAAAAACATTAATTATCTTCTTCACTATTCAAATTATTAAAGTTACTCAAAATGAAAGTGACACTGAAAATTTTAAAAAAAGTTTGACACTAAACTTCTGTGTTATACTTCCTCATATTTTTCCAGTGTTATACTGAAATGCACTGCATTTTGCACCTGTTTCAATGGCATTCTTGTCAAGAAAAAAAAAAAGAATTCTTACTTAGTTACTTTTCTGAGTTTCACAGAATGTTCCCACAAGTCACTCACTTTAATAGTGAGTAAGGAGCTTGAGGAGCACTTTCCAAAGCTTGACTTAATGAATCCTTATGTCAGGACTGATGACTATCCTTATGTAATTAAGCAGCTATACAAACACAAAAGAGAGCACTAACTGAGCTATATTGAGGACAGGATTAAATCTTTGAGGTGAATTATCCCTAAGATGAATATTTGTTTTGTTTGTCTACCATGTACTATGTGTAGTATTGCTTTAAAAGGCCTGAGGCTGTATGGCAGGAAAATAAAGGCTCCTTGTTTACTTTGAGAGAGAGAGCCTCTGGAGGCAGGGGCAGGTCGCTCTTCAATTGAAAGCGACTAAGAAAGCCAGGAAAAGGGCAAGTAAAGGAGGGAGACAAACCTCTGGAGAATGGTTTGGGACAGGGAGATTGAGCCAGACAGAAAGGGCGGTAAAGGCTGTAACACAGACAGATGTTTAAGAGACTTCTGAGAATAGGAAATGGACAGTCAGGTCTGATATGTAATGTAAAAGAAAAAAAACTAAACCAAAACCCTTTTATTAGAGATCTACTGGGGACTGTGTGGAGCATGAGATACGTGTTTTGCAATCCCAAGCATTGCACACCACAACTACTTTTTAAACACTGATGCTTTCTTGGGAATCAAGTAGCTGCAGTTTGCCAGACATCCTGGAAATCATTTAACATTAGCCAAACATTAAAGCAGACAAACATCTGGTTTGCTGCAGCCCAGAAGAATACTGAAAATTGCTTATTCGAGTATAAAAACTAGTGGGAATTAATGATAACACAGTGGCCAGGATTTTGCTTTCAAACTTCCAGTCCATTACATTTTACCCCTCAGAATTGAGTTGTCTTTATTCATTTTGTTTTAATGATGATGAAATGCATCTCTAGAGAATAAAAACCCCTTTATATTCTTAAGAAGCTTAGTGTAAGGAGAAGATGAAGGAAGGTTTACCTCAAAACTCTAGTGAAGGTAGAGAACTCTAGGCTAACGCACAGAGAGAACTTGAATACCACTTGTCAGAAACCAACCTAAATCAGGTTTCCCTTGTAACAAACTCTATGTTTGCCAGCAGCTGGCACCCACAACAATATTCACGAGTCACATATTTATTCACTCGTTCATTTATTTTCTTTATTTTCAAAGACTAAGGAAAAATCTATTATCTCAGGACTTCATTCTAAGTGTTGACTTTCCTGACGTTGACAACACTGATATTTATAGAATATTAGGAGACCTAATTGAGTACTGGGATATCTCGAAGCAGAGTTGAGGATGTTGCTGTATCATTCCTATCAGCTCTAGGGGAAAATATGATTAAATCTGCTGCTCTGCTTTGAAAACCTCAGCAAGTGCATTTAAAAACCTGCCTTCTACTGTTCCATACTCATTTTGCTAAAATGGAGTATACCCTGAAGAGAATTTTCTAGTTGTTCCCAGAGCTCTTTGGTGGGAGCAAGGTACTTCCCATTAGACCTAACAGTGTGTGCCTGTGCTGCAGACTCACATTGGGCTATCTCTCTCACTTTCCTACCTTCTTTTCTCTCTGTAGGCATTAAAGTAATTCTAGCTTCCTTACATGGCCCTTATGACTCTTTACCAGTCTCACTTATGACAAGCATATGATCTTGTGGTGAAATACCTGCTTTGATATGTGAGATAGGGCAAAGAGGGCAATAAAG
Source organism: Pachycephala philippinensis (assembly GCA_013397055.1). Classification (NCBI taxonomy): domain Eukaryota; kingdom Metazoa; phylum Chordata; class Aves; order Passeriformes; genus Pachycephala; species Pachycephala philippinensis. Next base: position 327,560 of record VWZT01012663.1, on the reverse strand, counting down.
AGTGCAAAGTGACAGCTTTTCTTGTCCTGTTCTCAGCTTTTATTTCAAAGGGAATATAAATCACCGTTTCACACAGAGATCACAAGAAACATTGATTATTTCAGCAGTTCAGGCTGTCATAAAGAAGACACAGCTACAACAACATGGATCCCAGAGCATCTTAAGAGCTTTAACTATTCTTGAATTTTAAAATGTTCCACACCATATAGATAGTTCCTGTAACCACTTGTTTCTGGAAATTACTGTGCTTTGGTCATTGTTAAAAAAATTCATAACTACTAAGTCAATTTAAACTTGAGTCACTAATTAAAGACTTTTAATTTGGCTCACAGTGAAAAATACACTTCTACCAAAATAGCCAACATTTTCAGCCTATGAGCAAGTTATAAACAACCTGAGAACAGCTCATAAGCCTGTCTCCCTAAGCATGTTCCTTTCACCACTGCCTGAGTTGCAATGATGCCCTCTCCCTGCATGTTCAAGGAGAACCTGGTCCATCCTTGCAATTTTCAAACCTCTTCAGTTTATGGATTCAAAACTATTTCCTGTCTAGATGAAGATCCTTGATTAGAAATTTCAAGCCTGATGGCAAACTTGGGTGTTTGTCCTTATCTTTCAACGCTTGACAGCAGTCCACTGCTACAATACCAGGAAACGACCCAGGCCAGTGACTGATCCTTGGTATTGGACCTCAGTCATCAATACGATATATTACTTATTTCTGCCAACTAACATTTTTCCAAATAATCTCCAGGCAGGATTTAGGGTCCAGTGCATCCCAGGAACTATCCTTAACAAGTGGTTTGCATGTAGTCTCCTTGTTCTGGAGGTTAAGAGACTTTATTAGCATAGACGCATGCCCCTCTGTGCCAGTTGGCTTCAGTAGTCAGAAATTTTCCCAGACATAATCAATCTACTTGCACGGGTTAGAAATTTGAAGGCCTTATATTGTAAAAATTTATTGTAGTATAGCCAGCTTGTTGCCTAATTTTTCCTTTCTTTCTCTTTCCTGCTCATGGTTGTATGAGACAAATTTTTTAGATGTTTTAGTCTTTGATTTCTTACTGTGGTAATCTTGATTTCTGTTTTCATTTCATTGTCATTACAGTGAATTCAGAAGTTGAAAACATTGATCTGTTCAGACCCATATATGTTATAACCTAATATGAGGAAACATGAGGCTTCTCAGGAAATACAGTAAATAATTTTACCTTGAATGTATGAATTGATAACTGTAAATATTTATCAGGCATCCATTTTAAGAAACAGTCAAAAATTATTTGCACATATTTTGCTCTCAAAAAGAACGAGGCTTTTTAGAGAGAGCTGCATTCATTTTCCTCAGGCTGCATGAAAAGAAGCTTGCCCTTGTTATACAGCAGCAACTATCAGGAATGCTCTAAATTGTGTTGGTTTGATTAAAGGAGGCATTTCTGAGCCTTTCTGCAGCAACAACTACACTCATTAGGAGAGCAGAACAAATGCCCAGCTCCAAGTGCAGCAAATCTGTTTCAACTCTTCTTGAAATAGCAAAAAGTGGAAAGTATATTTTTATTTAGTATTTGCTAACTTAAATGTTCCCTGCATGTGAACCTCAACTCACTTCATCAGTAAACAAAATGTAGTGCATATCTGATTAAAGAATGGTTAGGTTCCCTCTCTCTCTTGGGATTTTAGGTATTTTTAATATATGTGGAGGAGACCTATATTACCTCTATATCTGAAGTCTACTGAAGTAGTCAAAATATCTGATAAAATTTCAGAATTCTAATTTAAAAACCTGTGCTGATAAAAGAGACATATTTATTTTTTTTTCTCATTAAAAGAATAGCTCAACTAGATGCTCCTGAATTACTTGAGGGATTTCTTGTACTTATTTCAAAGTTATTGCTGAACCCTTTTGACGTCTAGCAAAATGTAGAGTACATCAAATGAAAACTTAACTAGTAAGGCTTTCATACAGGTGGGTGAGAAAAAAACATGGGACAAGAACAAAATTATGTGTAAGTTAGATACATTCCATTTATCTTCTGAATGATAACTTAATTGTATTAAACTTTATTTCTATATGTTTCTAGCATATACCTTATGCTAGAAGAGTTTTCTTTTTCTGTGGAATTACAGCTGAATTATAGAACTCAAGATACTGTACTAAGAACTACTAATTTATAAAATTCAGGAAAAATAATAGTCTTATTACTGTAACACACAAGATCAACAATATTTTTACAATTAAAGACTCTCATCATAATTATTATCACATTTGTGGACATAAAAATAAATGGACTAGCAATTTTTCAACATAATAGTATGTCTTATTGATAAAAAATCAAAATTTGGTTATGGTACAGAATAAAGGAATAATTTTGTCTTCTGAAAAAAGTATTTCTAAAATTGAATTTCTGATAAAGAAGGTTAGGTATTTCCACCTCAAATAACCAACTTTTTAATTGGATTTTTATTTATGCAATCACTATCTATGTGTCAAAATTCAATTTCCTGTTCTGTGGGAAGGTGATCACATTTGCAGTTCAGATTATTCCAAGGCAAAACTTACTTAGTCTGTCTTATGTCTCTTTTTCACTTCAGCATCTCTGAGCAGAGACTCCAATTTCCAACTTGTGCTGGATATAGCTTCTATCCTGTGGACTAAAATTAATGCAGAGTGATACAGTATTCATGTAATGCACAGATTATGCCACCCTAGGATACTCTGTTGGTTCTTACCTATATAATCAATCTAGAATAAAAGAAAAACATTATTTGAAGAGCTATGCTTTGAATTTACTTCCTCAAATATTGATTGATTGCATTGCTTACGTAACAGGTGATCCCTTTCTAACATATTTTACTGGATTAGTTTTCATTTTAAAAGAAATTTCATTTTACATATCCTTATGAACATTATCTATAAGTTATGCTGCAATTCTCAAAGAAAGGAACAGAAGAAAGAAACAAGTCAAATAGATGATCAATGTTCAGTTTGACTGTGAAAATCACTATGAAAGACAAGGATTTTGTACTTTTTGCATAGGAATTTTTTGTTGTCCTAACATGAGCATGAAAGAGTTAGTGTTTTAAGATCTGTTCCAAAAACCTTCCTCAGAGAATGTGAACAAACAGTTCATTCTTTCTCTGGGAGAAAAGAGCTCTTTCTCTGGGAGAAAAAACTTAGAATGAAAAAAATCCAAAAAGCAAAGGTAGTAAGGAAAATGAAAAGAGGAAAGTGAGAAAGAGAGAAAGAGAAAGAGAAAGAGAAAGAGAAAGAGAAAGAGAAAGAGAAAGAGAAAGAGAAAGAGAAAGAGAAAGAGAAAGAGAAAGAGAAAGAGAAAGAGAAAGAGAAAGAGAAAGAGAAAGAGAAAGAGAAAGAGAAAGAGAAAGAGAAAGAGAAAGAGAAAGAGAAAGAGAAAGAGAAAGAGAAAGAGAAAGAGAAAGAGAAAGAGAAAGAGAAAGAGAAAGAGAAAGAGAAAGAGAAAGAGAAAGAGAAAGAGAAAGAGAAAGAGAAAGAGAAAGAGAAAGAGAAAGAGAAAGAGAAAGAGAAAGAGAAAGAGAAAGAGAAAGAGAAAGAGAAAGAGAAAGAGAAAGAGAAAGAGAAAGAGAAAGAGAAAGAGAAAGAGAAAGAGAAAGAGAAAGAGAAAGAGAAAGAGAAAGAGAAAGAGAAAGAGAAAGAGAAAGAGAAAGAGAAAGAGAAAGAGAAAGAGAAAGAGAAAGAGAAAGAGAAAGAGAAAGAGAAAGAGAAAGAGAAAGAGAAAGAGAAAGAGAAAGAGAAAGAGAAAGAGAAAGAGAAAGAGAAAGAGAAAGAGAAAGAGAAAGAGAAAGAGAAAGAGAAAGAGAAAGAGAAAGAGAAAGAGAAAGAGAAAGAGAAAGAGAAAGAGAAAGAGAAAGAGAAAGAGAAAGGTTTTAGTTTAAGCACTTCTTTTAGGGCAACAATATACTCTGCCATATTTTTTGATAGATGATATCTCTAAAATAGCTATTTGAACTACTCTTCTTACATTTATGTCCCATTTTCTATAAGGTATTTCTGGTCTGTTCAGAAATTCTTCTTTGCAAGCATCCTGTAAAACATAATTAAGGAGCCCTATCTTGTCTTGGCCCAGTATGGCATTTCTTATAAATGGAGAAGTAAAACATCAAATGTATCTCCATAACCACCTCAAACTGGTTGCTGTGGACTGCATTCTATCTAAAAGCTGCAAAGAGAGGTAAGAGAGTGAATTTCCCTCATTCCTTCAATCAGTCTCAAAAAATGACTAAAGAAAAGAAATGTATTTTATTAATTAATTGAGTTTCTATTTCCTGAACTTTGTAGCACAGGGAACTTTACTGTTTCATACACACAATGATCAAAGACAACCTCACTGCATCCCTTTTTCTACCCTGGCATTGAGTGTCAGGGCAAGCCAGCCATGAAATAGGAAGCAAGTTATATTATTCCTGGAGGGATTGATCTGTACAACCTCTTCAAGACTCCAAAAGGAATTTTTGAAGAACTGCCAGCCACTGGGCTCGGGCTAAAAATCTCTTTTCCGTACCTGATAACAAAGAAGTTACACTCCTACCTTCAATAAAATTGTTTACTGCTTTTTCTCCTGTCCAAATGCCTAAATAGACTAGATACTGATCTTATCTTCTGATATATGAATAAAATTAAGAATATGCATATTCAGGAAATAATTATGAATATGGATAGACAGACAAGCAGACAGATAAATTAGGTCCAGGCTAGACAAACTATTGAAAGTTGAAACAATTTAGAGAAGATCAGGAAGTTCAAGGAATTAAGGGGAAAAATTGAGAAGTCACAGAATCACAGGATCAGTCAGGTTGGAAAGGACCTCTGAGATCAAGTCCAACCTGTGACTGAACACCACCTTGTCAACCAGGCCATGGCACTCAGTGACACATCGAGTCTTTCCTTAAACACCTCCAGGGATGGTGACTCCACTGCCTCCCTGGGCAGCCCATTCCAATGCCCAATGGCCTGCCTGTGGAGAAATTCTTCCTAATGTCCAACCTAAATGTCCCCTGGGGCATCTTAGGACTGTGTCCTCTTGTCCTGTCACTGGCTGTCTGGGAGAATTGACCTACCTCTACCTTGCTATGACCTCCTTTCTGGAAGTCATAGAGAGCAATAAGATCACCCCTGAATTTCCTCTTCTCCACGCTAAACACCCCCAGCTTCCTCGGCCACTCCTAGAAGACTTGTGTTGCAGACCCTTTATCAGCTTTGTTGCCCTTCTCTGGATAAAGAGATGGATGAAGAAAAATGAAAATGAAATTCACAAAATTTCACAAAAAAGTGAAAAGGAAAAGAAAGTATTCTAAAGATTTCAACCCCAAGGATACCAGTAACTTTATTAATGTCTCCTATTTATTTTTGTAGGAAAGCAATTCCACATTCTCTTCTAGGTTTAACTTAAGGAACTTTAGAATCTAAAGAAATATGTGTATTTGATATACTATGTCTCCCAGAGTCCTGACAAAATTGGTTGATGTAGTTGCCAAGCCACTCTCCTTGATATTCAAAAGTCAATGGCAGTCAGGTCAAGTCCCAGGTGACTGGACAAAATGGAAATATCACATCCCATTTTTATAAAAAAAAGGAAAGGAGTGTTCTGGGAATTAGCAACTTGTCAGCCTCACCACTGTGCCTGGGAAAATCATGGAACAGATCCTGCTGGAAGCTTAAGCTAAGGCACATGGAGAACAGGAAGGTAATTTGTGACAGTCAGAACAGCTTCACCAAGGGCAAGTTCTGTGTCACCAGCCTAGTGGCCTTCTCTGGTGGAGTGACTACATCAGTGGGCAAGGGAATGGCTACAGATGCAATTTATTTGGGGTTCTGTAAGGCCTTTGACGTGGCCCCCAGAACATCCTTCTCCCTAAATTGGAGAGAAGTGGATTCAATGGGTGACTGTTCAGTGGATGAAGAATTGCTTGAATGATCACATCAAGAGAGTAGGGATCAGTGGCTCAGTGTCCAGATGGAGATCAGTCATGAGTGATGCTCCTCATGACAGGATTAATTTACATTGGGACCAGTACTGTTTAATACTGTTATGAATGGCGTAGACGAAGGAATTGAGTGCACCCTCAGCAAGTTTGCAGATGGCACCAAGCTGAGTTGTGTGGTTGACATACCTGAAGGATGGGATGCCATCCAGAGCGACCTAGACAAGACTGAGAAATGGACTCATAGGAACCTCATAAGCTTCAACTGAACCAAGTGCAACCCACTGCACCAGTTTCAGGGAAACCTTCCAACCCAAACTATTCTGATTCTCTACTTTATATTAAATAGATAAATATAAATGAGCCAATGTACAGATTAAAGAAAACAGCAGAAGAAATTTGGTACTACAAGTATATTAAACAACCAATATACCTGCATACACGTGTTAAATTTTTGTATGCTGTAATAAACTTTTCATCTCAATTTACTAATTTAATTGTTCTGAATGAGTTGATCTATCTTAATTAAATCAATTGAGTCTCTATGGTATATCTAAAGGCCATACAGAGAAATATGATTGGTCTAGCATTCACACTGTGCTGAAACACCCATGTTCTGTGTAGATGTTCAAAATAAATATTTATGAGGGAATGATTGCAATTTTTAGGTTTACTGTCCTCATGCTGGAAGCAGTGGAACGAATTCTGTGATGTATCATGTTGGCTAGGTTCTTTCATTGGAAAGAACATATGTCTGACCCTGGTATTATTTCTTTTTCTTTCAACTTTTTTTTTTTTTTCTGAATGACAGCATTTAACTTCAAGGGAAAAGAAGCGTCCCCTCTTGCTATACACAAATGCAACAGCTCTTGTCAGTACTAGGTCATCTGCAAGCTCACTTTTTCTCCTGCTGTTGATGTTAAATAAGTGCAAGGGCTCTGAGATAGACTGGTGATATTGCCGCTAGCAATTGCAACCAAACCCTCCTGGGTGCAAATTTATGGCAGTACCTCCTAGTGTTTCCAGAAAACATTTCCAAATGTTTTCACCTTGACCAAACAAGTCGAGCTCCTAATCTCAGTGTGTTTCTTGCTCATGGAGTGCACTGTCTAACTACCAGGAGTGGGAATTGTCTCAATTTCTGACCTTTCTTTTTTTATCAGCTTTCATGTCTGCCACTTCTTTTGTATCATATGCCAAATATGACATAAGAACTAGGGTAAAATCTTTCTGCAATTTCATCTATCAAAGTTTCTTGCACTCTCTGATGAAAAAGAAAACAAGCGAAGTGAAAAGTCATCTTTTTAACTGTGTGTATGCTTTTACTATATAATTTTAATAACCAGGATAGAAAGGGAAATCACAAGATGGAGGTTCAAGGCAAGTGTGTGGTGGATAAAGTACAAATTGGTGTCAGTTATAAAATTTGTAGTGAATCACTGCACTTGATTCCAATGCTAGCTGTTATCATATTAAATCTAAGAAGGTATCAACTGAAAATCAAAATAAAAGATCCCTGCTCCTGAAAGAATTACAGCAAATAATTTCAGTCAGAAGCCCATGATCACAAAATTTACTACCGTGTAAGCGGCAACAAACATAGTGCTAGAGCATGTTTAAAACAAAAGTAGTGAACTAGAGGTGTAAGAAAAAAATTCTCAGAGGAGAAAGCGCTATTGAATAGAACCAAGCAGTTATTTAGCTAATATGTATATTAGTTTCTTGTTTTCTTCTGTTTGACAAGAAAACAAAATCAAGATATCTCAGTTATGCCCTTTTTTTCAAAATGCTCTTTAGAGTTGTTAAGAAAGGAAAGGAAAGTTTAAATATTAACATTCAAGTTAAATTCAATTTAGCCCTTAACATTCAAGTTAAGACTAAATGGTGAAAGGAACGTGCTTATTATATCCTATAACAGTGTCACTGAAAACATCAAAAAAAGTAAAAATTGGGCATACTGCAGGGTTTTCACAGATACTTATGTAAAAAGACACCCACCCTCCCCATCTTCCAAATTGTCTAAACTTGAAGAAAAGCCAAGAGAAGAATTAAGGTAATGCTGAACCATATTTCAAACCTCTGTGTCTATGGTGCTTGTTTATCTCAAACCCAGGACAAGGACTACTTTAGAACTTAGCAATTTGCTGAATGGAGGTTCCTGTTTTCTTGTCCTTTTTTTTGAGGTTGTACCCCGAAACACTGAATTCGGTAGTTTTCTGGGGTTGTAGGAAGACTAGAAGCCAACTCATACTGACTTTCAGTGGTATCGGGGTATACATCTCCAAGCAAGGCTTGTGAAATGTCATTCTTTAATGATATTGAAAAAAGCTTACATTATTCTACATTAAAATTGAGGTTATTTCATAGGATTTCCATAGAAAATTATTTGAATTACACAGTGATGCATGTTAATTTTTACATATCACCACCCAATAAATTCTGCAATTAACCCATATCATTGCTTTATTATCATGTACGTTGGGGAAATCTTTTCAATTAGGAACTCAACACTAGGAGTGGAGAATTGGAAAGGATGCCTAAAATTGGATTTACTTTGCCTGTTTTCCCTTACGGTTAAAATAGGCTTTTAAAAAAATAGTTTTTTCTTTATGATTTTTCTTATGGGTTTTTTCTCTCCTTCCAATGGAATTAACGAATTGCACAGGATGCACAGGAATCAAAGAATATTTGTGCATTTATTAAAATGAGGGATATAATTTAGAATAGTCATAAATGGGTGGTATCTAATGTAATCATCATCATAAATTGAACAAAGACTTTTTTATGGTCGATTTAATTCTTTGCAAGGACCTCAAAGTGAATAATTTTCACTAGAAAATAAAAAAAAAAATCAATGACAATGACAGCAACTACCAAAAAATATTTAATCTCTAAAATGTACATTAATTTCCATTTATAAATAAACATAGTTAAATACAAGGTGTTTATCATAACTTGGCTGTCAACTGAACTTTCTCTCTAGAGAGACAAATAGGATATGTTTTTTATTCTAAGGAGCTCAGCACATAGGAGGACAAGTGCAGATGTATTTATGAAGTTTTGCCAGGGGGAACAGATTAGGTGTTTATGACTTTAGTTCATTTGTTTTGGTGTGATTTTGTTCTGGGATTTTGGTTTGTTTGATTTGGGTTTTGGTTTTGGCTTTGTTTTTTGTTTTTTGGGTTTGTTTTTTT
>VWZT01012663.1:272366-318367 GCA_013397055.1 Pachycephala philippinensis | reverse complement strand
TTTTTTTGTTTGGTTTGGTTTTTTTGGGTTTTTTTTGTTTTTTAAATTTTTTAAATTTTATTTTCTTATTTTTTGTTCTTTGTTTACCTATGTTTTGCTTTTACAGCTGTTTTTACAGTGTTATTGGCACTGACCCAGAAACTGTTGTTCAAAGTCTGAATTTTGCATTAGTGTGTTTCCTCACCCTAGCCTGGGGTTGGTTTTATACAAAATTAGAATTGAGACTCTCAATATGCTTTTATAGTCTTGGTACAGTTTTTCCTTTCACATTCTATTTTCATGTTCTCACGCTGAAGGATACAAGGAGATGTCATTGATTGCAAAGGGCTAAAACATATGCCCTAGGTTTGGAAAACATGGCTCCAGAAATTCTGTAAGCTGGTTCCAGAGCGATTGTGACAGCTTCATTCACACAAACTGCTAGCAGTCAATGGAGCCTTTACACTCTGGGCACCAGAGCAAAAGAGCTGTGCAGAACTTTATAATGGTCCTTTGCAATACTCTCATACTGTGACTGTTCTTGATATAGGCAATTCCCAGGACACAATACATTGGCAGTACAATAATCTTCATTACTCTTCAATACACTTATAATGCCGGCTATTAAAAGTCTAATTAGACTTTAGAGAAGACTATCCAGCCCATTAAAATAATAAATGAATTTTGGCATTAAACAAACTTGGACAATAATCATTAGTTTTATGATTATTTATTAGTTTCTTTTGCCAAATGATACGGCAATCTCCAGGAAAAAGACTCTCGACATCTAGTTTGTCTTGGATACAGAATTTCTCATTAGTCAGGCAATTATGTCAAGTTTGTGGCAAAAGCTCCTAAGACTCAGGATCAAGTCACGTTTCCTTTCACATTTCTGTAGCTCCAAGATGGAAAAGTGAACTGTTAGCAGTTATATCTGTTGTCTCAAACAAGAGTTTTGTTAGCTGTTTGAGATTCTGTGAGAGAAGCAAAAGCATCTTTCCTTACTGTTTACAGAGCAAGGTGTCTATTTCAGAATTGAACATGCCTTGATGAGAAGAGTTTTAAGAGTTTGAAGTTATGAACTTTGCAATACTACGGGCTCAGGTACCTATAGTATGTGACTTTTTAGCTAGAATTTAATTTATAAAAAAGTATTCTGTTTTCTCTAGAGGTTGTCCTGGTCCTTGCATGTTAATTTGTGTCGTGTGTATTTTTATTTCTCTGGCTCCAGAGACACCTCACAGAGAAATAAATCTGAAGGAAGAATATGTGATATTAAGTCTAGTTTGAGAAACATTCTAACAATAGGAAGTCAAAGTCTTTAGTCTGAGATACTGTTAATAGATTTAGGCATATTATGAAGACACAAATTGCCACACAATGTCACCTCTGTGTTACTTGTGATGGTGGGATTCTAATTTTTAACAAAATTGTCACAGGTTAAGAAACTACAAATGCCAACCCATATAAATGGTTATTATCAGCTTGGGGGCGGGGGGGATAATTTCCGTTTGTTTAACAAATATAAGAATAGTAGATAAAAAACTAAACTCTAGAAAATATTTGAAAATGTACTTGAAAATGTTGTAAATAATTATCTCTTTACTAATAATATCAATAATGTCACTATAATTTTTCTTTCTGGTAAATGAAAACTAGATGTCAATGCTTATTCTTGTTCAGTGCAGACTTTAATTGCTTTGCTTTCCTGCTATTTGCATTGCTATGCAAAATCCGATGACCTTTATGTTACATTACAATATCAGAAAAAAAATGGAGATACATTTCTGTCTTGAGATGAAAAATGCTATTTGTTTTTCATGTTTCAGTCTGCCGTTGGGACTTAAACCCCACATGGATGCATTTTAAACTCAGATCCCAAAAGAAAACATGCTTATTTCTTCTCTCTCTATAGGGATGCAGATGAGTCAGAAAAATCAGTATTCATGATCATGCATAAAAAGATCCTTCAGGTTTTTAATCCTCCTTTTTTGCCCCTTGAAATTTTAGACAAACAGATCCTGACTCATTTTCAGCACTCTCTTAGGAACATATTTCAAGTTTAAATGACCTTGGATTTTTTTTCTCCTTTTTATTTTGCATTTTGTATTAAAATTATGATCTGTTCATTGGTATGCTAGCAGGAAGAAGCAGAGAGGTTTTTTTGGTTTTTTTCTTTTTTTAAAATTTTAATTACTATTATAAACTGATTATGGAGTGGAGCTTCTCTATAGACCAAACTTTCCTCATTAATAAAGAGTGGACTTTTGTCTAGCCTAGGGTTGAGTTTTGGAATATGGACGGTGGCAAGAAACTGCAGTGAGAAATCTCTAAGGAGTTCAATATTGTGTTACAATGTAAAAATCCTGATTTCTGTTAAACATCAGGTGCTTAAAAAACCTTTTATGCTGAAGTTATTATCGGTGAGTTTAGCTTACCCACCTATTTTTTCTAGCCTTTCCCAGTACACATCTACATTCTCCCCTGCAGTATGTAGGAAGCTATCTGAATTAATGCTTCTGCAGTTTACAAAACCTCTTGTGCTACATAATTTTGCTGGATGGAAAAAGATGGAATTAGATCTCTTTTGGCAGCCTCAGAGCAACCACTCATATATGAGCTGTCCTGCTGTTCCCTCTCTGAAAAGCCATTGTGTCTCTATCATTGTAGACTTCAATCTTGGCAAAACTGCATTGCCACAGTGTGATTTCCATGGGCTTTATTTTAAACAGAATTATTTATGCTATTCTTACAGAACCTAAATCATCATGAGAGCCTCCAGAGTGAAGGTTAATTCTGTTGCCAGCAGCTGTAGCTTCGCCCTCCGAAGCTGAATCTGGTGGTGGCAGCAATTACTGGCCATTCCTGTTCTGATAAATTTGTGTTTTCCCTTTGATCAAATATGTCAAGCTTTTAATTCTGTATAATCATTGATCGCAAGAAGTGCCAGACCATCTTGTTTTATCATCATTCACATCTGCTGCTATTTTCCAGTCACACAGGTAAAATGCATTGACCTAGAACGTGCTGTTTTAACCTCATCACCCTTATTGGGGAAGAATGCCAAATGTATCTGAAATACTATTCCCAAACATTTGTAATCTCAAGAGATGGTATACTAGATGCAATTATTGAAAATAAAAAAAAAAATCAAACAACCCAAATTAAAGTAATTGTCCCAAAAATAAAGTGCCAGAAACTAAAATAAGGTAGAGAAATTGTATTACAAGGAGGAACATAAGGCCTTTGATCTTTAAGAATCCTGTGGATCATGCAGAACGCCCATTAAATTTATGTTACACACTAGAGATCTTCTGGAATAACTGGAGCATGCTACTCTAATGGTAAGTAAAAAGTAGTATGTCAAACTGCAAATTTCTTTTTTTTTTTAGTTAGAACCAAGTTTGGGCAGAAAGGCAAAATTTTAAAAATAATGTGTGATAATAACTGACTATTCAAAATGCCCAGTACCTCACATACCAGTTTCTGCTGTTTATGATGTTTTGATTTCTATATTATATATTTTCAGCTCAAATTTCTAAAAAAAAAATAGTTTGTGTGAAAATTGACCTTTTCATTTTGAAAGACGCCTTAATGGGACTCTATTTCAGAACTGTTTATTTTTTCTCTTCTCTCCACAGTGAATAAATTAATGTAACAAGAACATTTCCTCCAAACTTTGTTTCATTAGAACTGTCTTTTCTGATACTTTCAAGAAATTTAATAGTTCAACAAATATAATAGTCAGGTACCATCACAAAATGCTCTGATAAAATGGAGCCATTTTCTACCCATTTTCTCCCTATGTAGATCAGTTTTAAGCATTTACTAATTTAGAAAATGGGAAGCTCCTAGAACAGGAACGTGCTTCCACTGCTCAGATAAATCCCATGTTTTTACAGATGTGAACATTTTGCATTCTTACTATGCCATGGTATCCTTTCAGCTCCTCAAGCCAAAAGTGCTAAAACAAGGTCAGGCTATATGGGGGAGGGGTTATATTTGTTCTGAATTGTATCAATTCAATTTTTACATTATTCACTCTCAGAATTTTGCACCTTGAAACCATAACTTAGAAACACAATTTTTAGACATAAAGGGGTAAAATGTTGTGAGTCTCCACATGTCATATTTTCACACAAGAGATGAAAATTGCTAGGCTGAACACCAGACAGGGTGGTATATATCTTATAACCACATCCAGTAATGTATACTTCATTTTATAGTAACTTCTAAGACTGTTGTACAAATTTAGCTGTAGACTTGCTCTTTAACAAGGACTATTTACTGTACATGACAAGTTTAGAAGTTCAGCCATTTTTCAACAGTCCGAGTGATAAAACATGGTGATATTTTTGAGATGGAAGTTCAGCACTGCAAAATTTCTAATGGAAAAAGGGTTTTTTTCAATGGCAAAACCAGAAAGGATTAGGAAATACATTTACGACTGGATAGAAGTTAACAAAGAACATTTCCAAACAGGTGGTAATAATCAGAAAATTTTAATGTATTTGAAAGTATATGAAACAGTGTTGTTTGTTGTTTTTGTTCCAGGGTTTCTTTTGTTTGTTTCTTTGTTTGATTTCGTTTGGCTTGCATTTTTTTCTGCTTTGATCAACTCTCATTCACACTCACACTTGTTTTTATACACTCCAGTAGAACAAGGAGATTTGAGTTCCCTCCCTGTTGTTAAGCGGCACAGAAGGAGCAATTCTGATAAAAGCAGCAGTGCAAAGCAGAAAAGATTTAGCAATGACAATACACATATAGATTAATCTCTTTTAGATAAAGATTTTTCATCTCTTTTAGTAATGGCCTTTCTTTTGGTCTGAATTACTTTTAGTTAACCCCTACATTTCAGGGTTTAATTCTTTAGTAATGGAATGAATGATATTTAGCCATTCCAAATTGTCATCATTTTTGGAAAGGATCTAATTATTTTACTTGCTTGCAGGAGTTATCTAGCTGTCTACTGTTTCACTGGCTGGTCTAAATACTTTTCAACACATTTTGTATTCTCCCATACTATCGGTAGGGGCCATAACTAGACTTTGAAATTCCATATAAATACCATAGTGTGGTTATGCACTTTTCACAATGCAACCTATGTGAACTAGCACATGGCAGTTTAAACCACAATGTATATTTTTATAAGGATAGCTAATAATCCCTCGGTTTCCTCTGTGGGGTTATGGAAAACCATAGAGTAAACAGTTATGTTGCAGGAGTTTGACAGGAATTTGACAGAAGTTTGACAGAAGTCCTTTCTGCATACATTGGAGAAGGGCAAACATGCACAGGTATCATTCAGTTCATCTTAAGGTAGACAGAAAAAAATGCCAGAGGAATCGTATCCTATGACTACACCTCCATTCTTTTAACAATGGAACATACAAGACTGTAGCTCAGCTATAGATGTCCAAATTGTAGACACCAACATCAGCCAAGACAACTTCCACCCTTAATGGGTTCCTCATTTTAGTACATAGGTGGAGGCATCCCAGGCTAGGCCAATCTTTCAATGGTATTATACTCTTAGAGAATAGGGGAGTTTCCAGTCATTCCAGGCAAACCTGAATGCCATATTAGAAATTAAGCCCATTTAAAAAACTTTCACTATCAGATATTAAAAATAGCAACGATGCTTTCATTATCAGAAATTAAAAATAGCAAAATGTGTGTGTTGGAAAGTCTTTGAAAATATATAAATATTGTTCAGGGCTTTGAGGGTTTTTTTGTTTGCTTGAGTGTTTTTAGTGTTAAAAATAAATCCACAAATTAACAAAAACTTAACTGCATTGCTTGGCTTTATCAAATAACTTCCATCATATCTCTAATGAAAGGTTTTAAAATACCTAATGTCTAATTAATGCTTTCTCTGTCAAAATTAGTTTTTAAAAAATCCATGAGATGTATGATTTTAAATTTAACAAACACTGACATTTCTCTTCCCTCTCTGTTCTAGAACTAAAGCTGTATTATTATTTAAGAATGAGAGGATGACATTTATTATGGAATATGCTAAAAATTAGTTTAATAAACACCTATTTTCCTTTAAAAACACCTGCCACCTTTTATCAAAACACAAACTTTCAGTGAAATAACTGTTCAACATACTTTAGCTGCAAAGTTGTTATTTGGGGAATTTAAGCTCTTAGTAAATTATAAATTGTACCAGTTACCTCTATGCGCTAGTTAAAAAACCACATATAAAAGTGCAATGAACTTTATTAAGAAGATGCTTACAGTTACTTTAACAAGCTTTCATTAGCTTTTACAGTACATGATAATACATGCATATAAACATCTTGTGCACTCGGTTATTTGTTCAGCCCTAAGCTGAATCAGGGAGAAATAATATAATTATAGCAATACCTTCTCAATTCGTATACTAAAAAAAATGTAAACAGACAAGCCTTTTCCTTTCATTCTTAATTTCGAAGACCTTTTCAAACAGAGGATGACACTCATCTACAGCAAAGTAAGAGTGTAGCAAATGCAAAGCCAGAGATGATCTAGGGTATGTTATCCTGTTGCCATTTCACTTCTGCTGAGGTGAGATCGTCACTACAAAATTAAAACAGGGCTCTTTACCCAGAGATTTAGAGGATTTACCCACTGATTTCTTTCAAGAAATGGATCTGCATATCAGGAGTTTGCATACACTCTCATGTTCAGCCCGAGGGTTCAGTTGTACTGCACTGCTTGTCTGTATGAGGCACACAGTGCAAAGCAAAGCTGGCAATGAGCCGTACAGCTAATTTCTCATGTGTGCCCAAATACAGCTTTCCTGAGGGGTAAATTTCTCACCTTCAAAGAAAGAAATGATTACAATTCTGATCACTGCAGATGTGCTCTCAGAATGTTTGGATACCATAAACTCAGACCTATCTCAACTGTGCCCCGTATGCAGTGCACTGAATCACAGGGTGGAGGGAAAGTTTCCTTCTGTCATTATTACTGATAAGATCCAAGATCCTCACAAGGAGAATATTTTTCGAGCTACTTCCTAGAACATGTGGACTGCAAGCAGGGCCCAAGAGAGGAGCCGATGGGCAGACTACACCAATCTGCCACCAGCAGAGGCCAGTAGCAACAAACTACTGCCCTGTCCGGGAGCAAGGGATAATCGGGACAAGAGCTGTGGCTCCTGTAGGTAAGTCTGGGAGGGAGCAATAGCGAAAATGAGACTTGCAGGGCAGTGAGGTAACCACGGGGGAGATTAGCAGTATCATAGGCGCTGCACAAGCCAAGCACAGTGCATACATACAAGAAGAAGAGAAAACTTTGAAGGAAGATACCAAAGGTTCACAAGCACTTGGCTGCCACTTCCTTGCAAGAAATACTAATGTTTTAATGGGTAGGTGTAGAGCAAAGAGCAGAAAAGGCTTTGACTGCTTCTCTTGAAACCACTGCAGCTTCCCTGTCAGAGCCTTTAGCAGTAAGCCGTAATGCACAACAGTATGAAATGCAGTGTAACACTTGCTGAAGTTATTACTATTCACGAGAGCTGATATTGTAGAGGTAAGGGACACACATGAATAAACTACCTTAGTGAAAACTACAAAGTCTTAAAAATAAGAATTATCTTGTGTTTAACAGAAAATATTTTTGTGAACAAAGGGAAGCCCACATACATAAGAAAATTAGGATTTACTCTTAGTCCAAATACAGTTTAACAGTCTATTAGTGATTAATTATCTAATCAGATATCCAATTAATCTAGAAAAGCCCTTCACAGGTAGTATCAAAAATTCTTATTCACATTTCCTAATTAAAATCTTAATGAATGATAAATAAAGTTAAGGCTACCAGGGGGATTTTCAGCCATGCCAGGATATTAAATACCAGTGGAATAAATTTTTTTGATAAATGAAAGAGAAAGTGGACAGGCTTTTACAACATGTAACTTCCTCCTTGTCAAAACTTCATATACTCATATAAGTCACACACTTGTCTTTTAAAGGTTGTTGACTATGGGCTACGATATCTGTCTAATTCTGATATTTTATTTTGTTACAAGAGCATCATATTTTCTCAATATTGTTGTTATTAAACTAGCATTGAGAAATAAGTAGAGAGGGACTTAAAAATAAGCAACAGCTAAAAGAAGTGAATGTGTCCTTTAACCTTTCAGGTGGTCATATCAATTAAACTTCTGATATAGATCTTTTTTGATATGCATTATGGATGGCACTAGTATTTTAATTGTGGAGAAATATTCCACTGTAAGATAGCGACAGCAATAGAGCAGCACTTATTCTGGTTCCGCTGACTGATTTCCATGAGCTCCATTACTGAAAGTGGTCCTTCAACTCAATCTAAACAGGAGCAATCTAGAAAGAGTTCAAACTCTCCTGGAAAAGGAAAAAAAAAGTTGTTATTACTGACGTCATTGTGGTGTGGGTTTTTTTCTCACGTTGCAAATAGAATCTTTAAATTTGCATGTGTTTTAACCTAGCTGTGACTTTACACTGATGAATAACTCTAGACTTCACAATTATAAGTGGATATTTGATCTTTCAAACCTTTGAATGTGATACTGGAGACATCCTTTCCCATTTGTGAAATCTAATAACGTCCTTTTTTCTATGTGTGTTTAGCTACAGACAGTTCCATACTTCTTCACCATGTCCAGTCAAGAAGAAAAAACAAAACCAAACCAAAAGAAGCCTAAAAAGAACGAAAGGGGAAAGAAAACCCCAACAAAACCTGGGACAAACCGTTAACAAAACAGCGGAAAAGTTCCTGTTGGATGAACAACGATGTCTGAGGACCAATCTAGATTTCCTCTGGGGTGACAAAAGCTATATCAAATATGTTAGATTTGAGAAGACAATTCACAGAGAAATACTAAAGACATTGCATGAAAATGCACCTCAAAGGCAAGGTAAAACCTTGTTTCACAGCTGCTCTTCTTTCAATGTACGTATTGGGATCTATCTTGTAATTGTAAAATTTTCCACACCATACCACGTAGTTTTATAGTTATCTGATGAAAGGTTTAATGGATAAGTCTATTGTTTGTCTATGGTATACCTTTTAAAAGGTAATCAGAAAGCCTTTGTTCCATCAAAGAAGATAAAATGATAAAACTAATATCCCAGTGTTGAAAATTGACTAGTAAAACTACTCAGAGCTTATCTGATTGAAGAAAATTTCTCATTTTCAGTTCAGCAGAGAACTGACTCTAAATGGATGGAATTCAAATTTCCTTATGCCTCTTATTTGCTGAATAACAGAAGATAATCCCATTTTGTAGAGGAAAATGTTTAAATGCTACACTTTTCCATTACCATAGAGGTGGAGTTACCTATTCTCAATGATTCAGTCATCAGAACAGCCCAGAAATTTATTTCACACTTTTCCTTGGGTGCAAAAGGGAACCATCAAGTCCCTAGATTCTGCTACAGCTTGTTCAGTAGCTGTCACTGTGCTCCAGATGCAGAAGTGTGGTGGAGAATCAAGAAATCCTAGAAACAATCAGTTTTCAATTTTTGCCATGCAAGCTAAAGAATCATTTCCCCGCAATAAGATAAAAATATTCCAATTACAATTCCATGTAATTATTGTGTGAAAAATATTAAGCTACTCTAGAAACCATAGGGAAAACAGGCCCATATTTTGACCCCAGATCCTTTAATATATAGTCACAATGCTAACCCACTATCCTACTTCTAACAGGGGCAAACCCGTTAGTTGTTGGAAATAGGAAGTTACATTAAAGAGGGTTGAAAATTTCATGGAAGCAATATTTATACCACAAAAACACATAAAATAAATTTAGTGGAGTAGTAACAATGTCCTTCTACACTAGAACCATTCTAGGACTTCAAGGGGCAAAGAAGTATCTTTCTTTAGTAAAATTGAATTACACACAATGTAATAAAAACATTATTTAAATATAGATATTACTCTTAATTTCAAGATATGTTCACTAGCATGTAAAATATTTTTTCCAAATAATTAAAACTACTTCTTAAAATGTTCTGTAATGAGTAGTGACACACTAATGCTGCACAGTTAAAATAGATTATTTGAAAATTGAATCTAAATGTACTGTAATTCACATTCATTAAAAGACTAGACATTTTTCAAGTAAATGAAACTATTCTATAAAAATCAATTCCCTGTACAACAGTAACATATTACAGACCCGCAGTTAAAATTCAGTCATTTAAATGGGAGAAACACTAATCCAGCAGTAATAATTCTATTGAGCCAACAACACTTATTCAAATTTAAGAAAATAAAATACCCTCCCTGCATCTGTGAGACGGTCCAGAGTATCTTTAGACTCAGCAACTGTTTATTAGCCATGAAAAGACAAATTATTTATAAATAGTGAATTTGAAACATACATCAAGAACTGGGGAAAAGAAATTACTTGGAGAAACACTTTTAACTTTCATCTATAGACTTTGGTCCCAGTTCTGGGTATTTGACATAAAATAATGGTTTTGTGTAAATTTTTTAGCTTAATTAAAAGTATCAGATGATCCATAGATATAATTGCATGTGAATTTGTAATTAATGCTATATTTTTACTGAAAACATAAGCTAATACATGCTATTTGAAGCTTTTCATTTTAGGAGGATCCATCAAGTATGTTTAAATGATGGAGGGGAGTTGCTAAAGTTAATTTTGCCTTTTTAATACTAAACTGTAAGCATCAGAAGGCAGAATTTACAAAATTGGCAATTTAACATACTATATAAACATTAAGTAACTGTATTCCACCTTTTATTAAGAGTAACAACATCTCCCATTGTGGAGCTTGCGTTCAGCTTCACATATCGGTGTGAAACCAGACATTTCCCATTCCAGACGTGGTGAATATGATTGTGATTTTTACTTTAAACGGCTTATCTCTTCCTTCTAAAAAAAATCAAAATGGATTGTTTGAACTATATTAAACGTTACTGTCTGTTGTTACGGCATTAATTTTTTCAGTTTTCATGCACAAAATGAAAGAAAGAAAGAAAGAAAGAAAGAAAGAAAGAAAGAAAGAAAGCTACGCTGAAATCTGACACACTTCAATTATTTTATCCAAACCAGTTTAGCTGCAGTGGTGATTGAACTTCACACACTGAAGCAGTTGTAGAAGTCATCAACGTTTTGGTTTTCAAGACTGTGTATCAACAGATTAGGCTGCATAAGGCAGTAGAACTGTCCCAGCATTTGTTACATACGATGGATTTTTCTATTTTAAGTGTGTACTACATAAAGTTGTTTCAGCATGAAATGCTTTTTGGACAAATGACATCCGTTATTCTCAATAACCATTGTCAAGTTCAGTTTCATCTAGATGTTACTGCAGTTCAAAAGGTGCCTACTCATTCTGCAGTGCCACAACATTGAAAGAGTGAAATCTAACTTTGCCAAATGTTGTTTCAGGCAGGCAGTTGAGTTTCTTAGGACCGTTACTCATCAGAAGAAACTTCAGTGGTTACCAGGCCACATCCCACCACAGGCAAGAAATATTACATTCTCTTACACTTTTATATTCTGGTGGAGTTATTTCCTACCTATGTTTTAATATGTTTAGCTTTGAGATATTTTTTCCAGGAAAACACCAACCTGCGTTTGGGTAGATAAGACACAATCAAGGTTCAGCCTGATAAAGACTTCACTGAGAAAAGACAAGCACTTACAGTTTGATTCCATGTTACCTGCCATTATGACAATGGTTGACAAGACAGCAGAGTTGGCTTCACACCTACTCAAACTCATGAAGACAAGACCAAGAAGAACATTTATGTAAACAACACTTAAAGAGAAGCAGCTAACAAATTGTATCCCACTCATTAAAAAGAATCACTGTATTGTTTAAGGACTTTGGGAAACTGAAGAAACTATCTTTGGGTATATAGATTCTAACTGCAATCAGATCAAAGTTCCTTGATGACACTTAGCAATAAAAGGATTCAGATAAACAGGAATGCAAATTGCCTGATGGTAAGTGAGAATACTTCCATTTATGTATGACAGAGAGTATAGAACAGAAAGTGAAATTGTGATCACTGGGTGCTTATCTCATCTGCCCTTATCTCTACCAGATGCCCAGATAAATGATGATATTGAGTACTTGCACAGATTACAAGCATACATACTACAGTGCAGGAGAGCAATTTAGAACTACAATTTAACACATCTCATTCATCTGAAAATTATGTGTTTTCCTGATAATAAGGTGGCCCAACAATCCCAAATATTTACTTTTATTTCTACAACAGTATTCTGTTCTATAAAATGAACTTTTCTTACAAAATATCCATGACAGTCTTGATCATTGTTTATTTTTCAGTGGATACAATTGTTTCATGGAAAGTTTGGACATGGAAACTGTTTGGACAAAACTTTACATATGAGAAAACTGCTGGTGGCCAGAATTGCATGTTGAAGTTAAAGTTGTCTAAGTTTGAAGCCAGTCTTATGCTAAAAGTTCATGAATTTATATACTGTAATTACAAACTCTTTCTCAGTTTTAGACATTTTTAGAATTTTTTTTGTTTGTATTTAAGATCATATTTGCTATCCTACTGCCTTGGTAGATTACCTGAAATAAAATTTAAAAACTCAGTTTCAGTCACATATACTATTAAAATTATAATATTTTCAACATACAATAAACTATCTCATTTTTTTTCAGAAGACTGTCAAAATCTTACTTTTCTCAGAAGGAGAGGTTTTATATACAGACAGTGAAGAACATTCTGCCTTCAAGAAAACAGAGAGGTCGAATGCCTGAAAAAACTTTGAAAAAGATTGCTAGTCTGAAAATTTTGAAAATGCTTCTCTACAAATTTTTCTACAAAGTTAGAAGGTTACATATCTTCCAGCAATTCAAAGAACACCTGCTGATTTACTGCATGGATGAAGAAGGCATACAAAGCAAAATGTTAAATGTTAATGGATTACCATTGTCTTATCCTGAAAGATCATAATCATTACAGGACAAAGCCAAAACAGTAAATATTTGAAATATACACAGATTGGCAGCAAATACCTTGAAATACCCATTTGTGAAACTATGAAAACTTAGAAAGACTATGCAAATAAGGTTTTACAGAGTATTTCTTTGCTGTTGGTTTGCTCCTTGTTTCATTCCTCAGCAACAGGAAAGATGGATGGGGCAGCACTAAATTTTTCTCCCTCCTCCTGGTTCAGATACTCAAAAATGCTTTCGCTATTCAGTATCAAATAGACTCATGTCACAGCTCTTGTCCTGTACACCATGCTCTTCACACTGTTCTATTAAAAAAAAAAAAAAAAAAAATTTACATCCATCAGAAGAACCATTTTATGTGTTTCCAGCAGTGTAGGTACTCTGCATCTGCAATTGATCGGCAGGTAGGGGGAGCAATGATTCTGTGTCCTGGAGCAGATCACAAAAATGTGAACATCTTTGTTCAGCCACCTAGGGAAATGATTGTACCTCTGCATTCAGCCCTGTTGAGGCCACACCTCAAATCCTGTGTTCAGTTCTGGGCCCCTCACTTCAAGAAAGACATTGATGTGCTGGACCCTACCCAGAGAAGGACAACTAGGTTGGTGAATTGTTGAAAGGGTAAGTCCTGTGAGGGGCAGGTGAGGGAGCTGGAGGTGTTTAGCCTGGAGAACAGGAGGCTCAGGGGAGACCTTATTGCTCTCTATAACTGCCTGAAAGGAGGCTGTAGCCGGGTGGGGTTGCCCTCTTCTCCCAGATAGCTGGTGACAGGACAGAGGAAAGGGCCTCCAGCATGCCAGGGGAGGTTCAGGTTGGACATCAGGAAGACTTTCTTCACTGGAAGAGTTGTCAAACATTGATATGGAGTGCCCAGGGAGGTGGTAGAGTCACCATGCCTGGCAGTATTCAATTAACAATTGGACATGGCACCTAGTGTTTGGTTTAGCTGACAAGGTGGTGTTGGTCAAAGGATGATTCTATGATTCTGTGAAGGATAGGACTAGATCCTGCCCCTCAGTGTACCTAACATAAAAGGACTGCAATATCCAGGCTCTATCTTGTGTAGATATGTAAAATTGCTCATCTCATACTTTACAGAAACAGTGTAGTGCTTTTACTCAGCAGCTGTATTTTGATAGGTTGCTCTCTGCTAGTCAATGCAGAACATGGAGTGTGACAGGAACCTGACTCTAATCAGCATTCTCCTAGATAAATAAAATAGAGATTAGGCATGTGTATCCCGAATGAGAGTTGGTTGTTATTCCTGATGTTTAGTCTTAAACCATAGGTCATTGCATTACTTGGCCTTATTAGCTGGCTAGCTGTTTACTGACTGTATAATTACTGAGTATTAGAATAAGACAAATTCTAATTTCTGTACAGTAAGTCCGTCCAAAAAATATATAGAGTTGTTGCATTGGTATTTCTGAGTAGAGGATGTCACAGTTGCTATTAGCTGAAAATTGAAGCAGAAGCCTTAAGATGGGATATGGATCACTACTTGTGATTGGTTTTCACATGATTTGCAATTGAAAGTCATCTATACTGATGTAATAGACTTATTTTAACCTATACATGCACTTTCAATTTAGATATGCAGTGTTTACATAGAAAAGTCACCTGCAGCCAGAAAGACCAGACATGGTTCTTAGCTTATGTGTTTGGAAAGCTTTTAGCATGACTGCATTAGACTACAGATGCATCTTAGCTCAGAGCTCCTGTTGGAGAGCTGCTGCCTAAAATCCCTATGGTGCACTGTCAGCAGGTGTTAGCAGACAAAATCCCCTCAGATTCCAAACAGACTGAACATGCTCCTATTCCCCGACACACAAAGGGGGCTGTTCCTGCCATTCTAGCTGTTCCCTTCTGTGCACCATGCATTGACTCTGATCAGGCCTTAGAGGGGAAACCACAGGACAAACTCCTTGTTTAATTGCAGTGAACTGCTGTAGTCATTCCCCTACACTTCTTCTTAGCCAGAGGTGAAATAAAGGAGCCTTCCTATCTGGAATTCAAAATAGTTAAAAGAAGAGACCAGAGAACAGAATCTGAAAAGGATTTGATTTGGAAGATGATCTGGAGTCAAAGTGGGGGTGGGGTCATATGTTGCTAAAATTTTTACAATGGGAAAATGTCACTGCAAGAATATTTGGCTTTAGGATTAAGGAGATTTTTAATGTAAAAAGGCTGAAAACCTTTCGTGCTTCAAATTGTGCCAAATCAACTCATTTTGCTAGTACAAGATTTAAAAAATTACAAGTTAGATAGTGGTCAAGAAAAATTTTATATTGAAGAGAATAAAACATCTTACCTTTCTGTTTTTTACAACCCACACAAAAGATAGAGGGAAAAGAGTAATGGCTAAATGGAAAAGAACTGGAAACGTTTATCCTTCTTTTTATTCAGCAGGGTCAAAATCAGAATACCAAAAAGATCTATGGTACTTCTGAAATAAATAAATAACATTTTGTGAAGTATAATCAGAGTAATTGCAACCTAAAGCTTGTTAATCTACAGTGGTTCTCATCTTCAAAGCACTACAAACACAACAAATTCCTAACTATTTCCCAAAGCACGGAGTGTGCCCCATGAGAGGACTGATGAAAGAGAGGCAGCAGGCACAGAATGACCTCCAAATTGCTCTCTAGAGTCTCAGCTATCATTAGTCACAACAGTGTGTAGGTAACATTTTCAAAAACATCTCTGTGATTTAGGAGATGCCAGGCTGGTAGATGAAATCCTGCAAAATTTCTTCAGCCTCTGAAGATGGCAACACTCCACAGTGATCTGTTCCCTGCCTCAGTTCAGAGTTAATTCCTCTAAAACAACCTCAGCTGTTGCTTCTGTACACATGAATCAAAATCCTATATTTTCTAAAACTTTTGAGACGCAGGAATATATAGATGTGTATCCTCAAGGCACTGGTGTATATTGGGTGACTAACTCTTGTTGCCTCCCATCATTCAGTCCCAAGTTCTCAAAGGTGTTTTGGTGTCTACCTTTGGGGAAAGAAAAAGAAAAGGGACTAGACTTAGGAACCTGGAAGAAATTATTGATTTTCAGAAGCTGACATTCATTATTTTCAAACTTTTCAAGCTTATGAATTAGAATCTCAGAAAACTGTTTCAAAGGTTTCCCAAAATAAATATGCTTTCTAGGGTACTAGTATGTACTAAATAAATCTTTTTAGCATGAACAGGAATCTCAGAGCCTATACTGTTACACAGTCCAAAATTATAAATTGTCTTAAAACCTTTCAAGAACATTAGGATTTGAAAACTCTCTGGCTTTCTGATTCTTACAGTGTGAGAAGCAAGTACGAGGGCTTTTCCTTCTGCATCTGTAAGGAGATGGGGTACTTCAGTGGTCATGTAATTAAAAATGGGAAGAGTTTTAGGAATGGGAACTAAAGTAATGCCTCCCTTATGTTCCCAGCATTACTCATTATTCTTTTTTCCAAAGGGAGAATGAAAGTCAAGGCCAGGTCTAACCTATCAGCTCAAACCTTCCAAGCCTGAAGGAGAGGACATCTCAACTTTCCTGACACAGCACTCTCCCTTGCTGAGAGTTCAATGAGAGAAGTATAGTTTAAGTTCCTCTCAGGGCTTAGATAACATTTAAGAAACAGATTAAAACCAATATACTTCTATAGTGGTGGTGGGTTTTTTTTGTTTTTTTTTTTTTTTGTTGTTGTTGTTTGTTTGTTTGTTTGTTTGTTTTTTTGTTTTTTTTTGTTTTTTTTTTTCACAGTGTATAATTTTAGATGCCTTTGAAATACTCATGATAACAGCAAAGATGTGAAGTGTTATACAGTGTTAGACTTCTGTGCCTATGGTTGTCTTCAGTTCGTTTTTACTGGTTAGTCTCTGCTAAAGTATTTAACATTATGGTCATTAAGAAAGTGTTTAAAAATGTCATCACATTGTTTTTTCTCTCTAAGTTTGTAAAAATGAAACAACTACCACTTAGAAGACATTTACATTTAGAAGACTGAAACAAGACGTGATGTGGACCTGGAGGTTTGCTGAGTTGAATTGAGGGTGCATGATTTTTCTAATAAAAAGCATTTTTAAAAACTTTTCTTATTAAATTTTTCTTGTTAAAGTTTGAGTTCCTGACACGGTTCTGACTGTAGTGATCTTTTTTTGCAAACACATTTTGGAACATGAGTGAAAAACCTCTAAGGATACACCATAAAAATGAGCCCAAAGATGACGTTATTACATGAAGCTTTTGTTTCAGCTCTGTGTGTTACAAACACCTTATGGAAAAACAGAGGAGTTATGAAAGTGGGTATAAGTGATAATCTTAGCTGCTTAGAAATTGAAACAAGACCTTAGAAAAAGACTTGACTGGATTAAAATACTTACAGATTTATTAATTTTTAAGCTCTATTTATTACATATTTCTTATTTGTTTTCTGAGTTTTGAATATTTAGCATATAAACATGCTTTTCTCTAAAACTCAAGGCCAATAAAAATATTTTTTATTTTTAAATTAAAACTGAGTCTCATGAAATATGATAATGTTGGAATCCACAGCTTCAGGAAAATGACCAAATATTATGAGTATAACAATAAAATTGTCAGCATAGGCAAGACTGTTCTTGCACAATGATTTTTGCTACTCATAAGGTTTATTTTATAGAAATAAATTATGTACCTTAAATTACAAAAAGCAGTTAAACATTTTATACCATTTGCTTTGTTGGTTCAAGTGCTTCACAGAAATTTTATCCTTTAGAGTGTTTCTCATGCTTCTTTACCATTATCTGAGACATCATTTTGGGCTTGTTTTCAATATCTACATGAAAACATTTCCTTTTTTCTCTTTCCTCTCAAAAACTTGAACAGCTTCTGCTATTCAACAGCTTAGTGGTAGGAAAGAATAGAAAATACCTATGTATGTAGGAATTTTTAATCCTTTCCTGAGGATGAATATAAAAATACATTCTGGAAACAAGTAATAGACTAGACATTTTACCTTCTTGATATATATTGTGAATCAAGAATCTTTGTACTTGACACTGGGATATAATTCACTCGAGGAAGGTCTAAACATCCTTAAAACACTGAAAACAGCTGTCCTATCAACACACAGATGCAGGCAAGGTACATACGAAGAACTGAGAATTAGACGTAAATCCATACAATACTCTGCAGGAAGGGAGGAAAAATTCAACCCTTACCCTTGGGGCATCTACTTGTGTTTTATGTGCAGCTTGTCAGCAAGGCTGAATAGCTCAAGATCATGCTAACTTGGCAACACATCTTCTGGTTTGGAAATTATCCCATCCTTCAGGCTCAGAATACATCCAGAGCACACTCATTTCCACCTGGAAATAACTGTGCAGCTGTACCTTACAGCTGAGATATGGGATACTAGGGCAGAAGGGAGATGCTATATTCCCTGGTTTGTCAGCAGCAGCTGTTTGGCTCACAGCAGTTGCCAGAAATCTAAAAGTTACTGTCAGTTTTCTCTCTGATTCTGTGTATCCTGTGGGGTTTTGACTGCTCAGGAAAATAAGATTCCCTTTAGCCTTGCCATTCGTTGGTTTTACTACATTCATAGATCAATTAGAAAGAACCTTTTATTCCTGAGGCTGTTGTGGCCATAGTATAGCCTGTATGTATGTCTCCAAAACTGGTGTTAATCCCTGAAGCCTTTTAGCAGTGTCCTAGCACCAGCCTGGTGTATCAGGCTTGACTGAACCAGGGTTTTTCAAATTACAGTGAAAAGAAGTGGAAGAAAAGAATGGATTATCAAGTGAATTCTATGTATTCTAAACAACAACCAAATCAAATTCACAATTTAAATAAAACAAAACAAAATAAAAATAAAGCAGGAAAAGGGTAGGCCAATCAGAAATTAATAATGTATAAAGAATCCAGAATGCAAACTCTATTCCATGAAGAGAAGAAAGAGCTCTGAAATCTTGGCAAAAAACTCTAATAACAGGCATTTGAAGTGGTCAGATGCTACACTACAAGTAGATATTGGAAATCTTTTAGAAGGATAGACAGTGAATGTGTCAGGTTGGTGAGTGCATTAGTTAGGCTTAATGACCCCAATCAGCCTCACCTGAGGACTCCACCCGCAGCCATGGGCCAGGAGCTCTATTTAAGCTCTGCCCGGGCATCTCCTCCCCCTAAGCTGTGGCACTGTGTGTTGCTCAGCTGTGCCTGGCTACAGGAACCTTGGGACTGGAGTTGGACCTGTGGCTGGCTTGGCCTTGGTTCTGCCTGGCAGGTCCAATGCACGTGATCCTGACTGTGTCCTGACCTCGGACTTGTCTGATCACTGTGCTATTGCCCTGTGGTCTGGGATTTGGGTTGAGCCACCATCTCAGGTTTTGTCCTACCTGTTTTGGTTGAGGACTGTGAGATGAGGCTCTGGCTTCTGTCTCTGCTGGCCATGATATCCCTGTTGGCTTCTCAGCCTTTCAGGAGGTGCTGGTCCTTGCTGTTCCCTGAGAGGATAGATGTCCAAGTACTAAATTGTCTCTCACAAATTTTGTCTTACTTTCTTTCTTACAGTGACTTATTAGTTTTTATACCATAATTAACTGCTGTAAATTAAGTAAATAACAGGTGTGTTTAACAAAATGGAAGGCTGAGTGCCTGAGATTTTGGTCTCTAGTAGTAGGAGTGAAAGTTATGTTTATAAAGTGCTATACAACTATGCCAGTACTGAACCCAGTCTTCTGCTGTTTCCCTGCAGGAAGCATTTCTGGTATGTAATATAAATATTTCATGTGCACTCTTTACTTCAGCCAAGTTGAGATGATGAAGTGAAAAGCATGCAGAGTTTGAACTGCTTCTTAGTTACTCGTCAACAGACGTTTTTGAAAGTAAAATGAAAACTAAAATGTCTAAATCTATGTGAGTCATATGAGTGATGCCATAAGAATGTGCTAAAAATGTCTCTAGGTATTGTGAAACATGAAAAACAGCTACTTGCTTGGGGGAAGTTCCATGGATTACTTCTGTATACACTAGAAAAGTTGGAAGAGACTTGAATTCCTGGTTTGAGGCATATCATTGCACAGGAAAATCTTGGTAACTCTCAGAGGGTTTAACGGGTTTTAATAGCTTTTTTTTTTTTTTTTTGGTTGTGGTGTTTTTGTTTTGTTTGTGGGGGAGTTGGTTTTTTTGTTTGTTTTTTTTTTTATTTATTTGGTTTGGTTTTTTGGGGTTTTTTTGAGATCTTAGAGTAATAGTGTTGTAGAACAGGTGAATGATACCGCTGTGTTCTTGTATGCAAGTTGGTATGGAAGAGAGTAGGAACCCCACACTGGGAGCTGTCTGCTCTGCCTCAAAGAATCGGATTTCAGTTTTCCAACTACAACTACATTCAGGTGTGCTTTCTAACCCACGAACATGAAGAAATCCCTTTTGGCTCTTTTTACCTTTTGTTCTTTGCTCATTTTTGTAACAGAGGAAAGTCTGTTTCAGTTTGGGACAGCAAAGTTTTGTTGCCAATTTTGATACTGATGGCTATGAAATTAGAGAAGAGTGAAATGCACTGCTTCTTGAAGTTGATGTATAACTTCTACTGAGTGTAGGAATTTATCCTTTCATAAGCATTTCCTAAGAACTAACTTAGGAGAATCCAAAAGACGTAAAAGTTGAGAATTTATTCTTTTGTTACATCTTTTCATCCTTTGCATCCTGGCTGTCTGAACCAAGGAGAACAGTGGGAAACAAAGAGTGGGTTTGGGGCTCTGCAGTGACTGAGAAACTAAAGAACTCTAATGAAAGCTGAAAAACAAACCAGAACTGAAAAATATTTTCCATCTTCTTCTGTTGCATCTAGGATTTCTAAGACATATCCCATTGCCCTAGTGGCCTGGATCATGATTTCTGAAATCTAAGGGCTGAAAAAATGATTATGAGTAATTTTTTTGTGCTTTGCATTCTGTTCTTTAGAAATACATATTTGAATTTAAAAAAATAACCAATAGAAAATATAGAAATTGTTTCCCTCAGCCATAAGGGTTCTGCCGTTTTCAAATGTCAAGATGGAGAGATTAAACTGCCTTTGGAAGGACAGATTGTAGATAAACTCCAAAAGTTTAATCAAAGTTTTGCTAAATATTTATACTTAGAATTTTGAAGTACCTATAATATAAATCTACTTTAAAAAACTACTGATATTTGCATATATTAGCTTTTTTAGCTTTGTTGTAAAAGAAGCAGCAGGGTCAGAGGAGAATTTTTGATATTTTGCTAGTTATTTCATTAATAGTTTCTTGTGTTCAACTACCCATTGTTTCCTTAAATTTAAGGTTCACAGGCAAAACCGTATTTCATTAAATCAGTGTAATTAGAAATAAGGAGACTACTATTTTAATTCCTGTGTCTTACTGAAAACTGAACACTCCAAAATAATAGTGGCCCCTCTGAGGGTGAAGAAACGTTAGATGACCAACCTTCAAAGTCAGATGAATTAATTTATTGCACAGAAATAGTTGTATGGCACGTCTTGATAATGGCTTTATTTTTGAGATTGTAAAGGAAGCAGTGAGAATAAGCTCCTTGATTTGCAGAAATCACCAGGTAATGGTGCAGTCTGTTTACTCTTCTTGCTGTGTCTTACTAATTAGGCAGTTCACCCACGAAGTCACTGAGTTGGACTGCCTATAGCTGCTGTACATGGAAAATGTTAGGCAGGTAAACGAATTTAGCTTCTTTTATCTCTGATATTTACATGCTTTAGGATTTTCTGGGTTTACTGCACTGGGCTCAGCTTTGGAGTTTTCTTTTTTTTTTTTTCCTTGTGCTGGTGACATCTGCATATCATTTTTTCCCCCCTACAGAAAATAGCTCCTAAAAGCTATAACACAATATGGATCTCTGAAGCTCCATTATAAGCCTACAAAGCCAGGGGTGCTGTATTTCCAGGAAATACTGCTAGACCCTTAACTGAAGCGATGCAAGCCTCATCTCCTCTAATACTCTACTTGTTATTATGTTCCAGAAAAGAAAGAACAAACTTGGAGGCCAGAAAAATGTATTAAATCAGGGATTTTTTCTTAAGCATTTTGTGTTTCCAGCTACCCTTGCCCGATAAGGCAGTACTAAATCAGTATCTGTAGTGTTGACAGGCACTGTTCTATTATTGCATGATAAGACACAGCCTTTAATTTATAATATGATAATGTAATGTCATCTATAATTGACATAATATTCCATCTATAATGGATATCTATCATAACTATTGTCTCAATGGCGTGTTTTATTGCAGTCCAATGCAAGGTACAGCAATGTATAGTGATGTAATTTTTGAAATATTAAATCAAGAATGTAGACCATGAGTACTTTAGTTATCTACTTAGAAATACACTTAAATCTCAGTGGTTTCAGTGAGTGACTGCTCAGTGGGTGACTAAGAACATCTGAAAGGAGAATATCATTGCTACACATCAGACTGCTGTTTAATTTTAATGTCCTTTTGCAGAAATTCATAAACATTTTACTTAAGATGGATACCTTTTTCCTCTCATCAGAAGTTTTTTTCTTTTTTATCTTAAGTATCTACCAATACAACAATGTTACCTGGAAATACATTTTTGCCTCCTACTGCCAGAAAAATGAAGTCTAAAAATACGGGTTTAGCTTAACATATAAAATAGGCAAAATCTCAGTTGCAAATAGCAGCCTGAAAAATATCAGTTGACAGCTGTATGATGATTTGATTCCTAGAAATGCTACTTTGAAATACATTCATGGCAGGAATGTTATCACTTATGTCCAGTTTTGCTATGCTTGAACCAGAAACATGTTTCTCTTACCATTCCTGGAATCTGAATTTCGTGGAATAATGGTAGCAGTGTTACTAGCTCTTTTTATGACCAAAAGAGATCACATTACATATGTGAAGTTAATTTGGTATTCCTATTATATTTTCATCTTAATAGTCCTTATCAGGAATAGCCTCATCAGCACTAAAGTTAAAATAGTTTTATTTATGTATCTTGCCAGTTACCCCTTCTGCTGAGCTCATGCTCTCTCCCCAAATGTTAATGGGGTGATGTTCATCCATCAGAAGTGAGGGTGTCACAGAAAGCTCCTACTGCCCTGGGACCTACACAGGGAAAGGTTCATCACTGATGGTGCATTCCCTTCATCCTCAGTCTTGGCATTTCCTTGAGATTATTTGTTTTCTTGTTCCAGGCTGCTGCCTGCTTCCTGCTCCCAGATGAGGTGTAAGTGTGCCCTCACAGCCTTCCCCAGGGGCTCTCCTTTGCTGGACAGTGAACTGCTTCCTCAGAGGCACCATCAGAGCTCAGGCAGGGAGGTAACAGGCGCTTGGACCTGGAGCTGAAAGGAGCTCAGGCCAGCCCTGATGTGTGTGCTGCCAAGTCAGAGCAGAGCTTGGGAACTTAAGGCTGTGTTGAGGAGTAACAGTGGCCAGCAGCTAATCATCCATACAGCTGCTTGCTCATTCCTTTCCCTCCCAGCAGGGAGGGGAATAGAAAGAAGAAAAGGTAAAAAAAAGGAAAGCAAACTCAAAAAAAAAACCCAAAAACCCCAAACAAACAAAAAAAGGTAGCCAACCTATAAACAATTAAAAACCCCCAAATCCTTGTGGGCTGAGATAAAGACGGTGGAGTAGGTGAAAGGTTGGGGTGCAAGGGGTGCAAAGGCAGTCACAGCCTTTCCCAAATGAGCTGGTGACTGAGCAGTAATCATCTTGGAAAACAAAAATCCCCCCACTTCTTCCTTTAACTAAGATTTTGCTGCTCATCATGTTACATGATATGGAATATCCATTTAGCTGATTTTAGTCATCTGTCCTGGCAGCACCCCTCAATTTCTGGCCCACCTGTAGCCTAATTCTGGGATGCCAGAGTGTGGGGAAAAAAGCACCTTGCTGTGCAAACACTATTCAGTAACAATCAAAATACTGTTGTGTTACCAACATTGCTTTAGCTATAAATCCAAAATACAGCACCAGATGGGCTGTTATGAAGAAAGCTAGCAGCTTTCCACCCAGACACAGTACAACTTGTAATGGAGGAAATCACTTTAACTGGGCTGTAATCATGATTGACAGTTGAGTAGAGGAAAAGATAGAAAAATATTTTTTGTTTCTTGTTACACTGCATTTTCACAAGGTTCTGCTGCAGAGTTCTGCTAGAGCTATTTGAATATATTCATTTTCATGTCCTGAAAATGACATGATTTCTGATTTCTCAGGAAGATTTTACTTTGTGAAACATAGGAAAAATGTAACATAACAAAAACAAACAGTCCCCAATATTTCAAAATAAAGTTTACTTTGAATTAAGAAGAGTTAAGAAGGAATTCAGGAAGAAAAAAAATAATGAGTCCCATGAAATGTTGTTTTCATATAGTCAAATAAAAGTAGTTTGAGAATCAAGGTAATTTTAATACATTGGCAGAATTCTCAGAACTAAAAATACGTATTATCTGCAACACTTTTTTCTGTAAGTGAAATTACTATCAGGAAACTAATAGCTAGGTTAGAATCAAAGAAATAAAAATTTTGGATCTCATGCTGCAGTGCCAGATTGTCCTGGAGAAACTGATGAAAAATGATTGCCAAGAGTTAAATACAAGAATGAGTTCATGCTCTAATTGACATAAAAACATTATAATAACCAGTTATTCTAAGGGGTCAGAAATCTGAAAATAGTCTCACTTGGAAGATTATTTTACTGTCATAATCTTTATGCATTCTCAAGATCAGTTTTTTCAACAAAATATGTCTCACCTTTCAAAGAATAAAAACATAATTTAAAAATTTTCTTTTTAAAAAAGAAAATCTCAGGTCAAGTTTTAAGATACTTTCAAGAACTAGATGTTCAAATAGCAGTTCCTCAGAATCAATGCATTCAGAAAACTGCTTTGTCAGAAGGACAAAATGGATTTTAGGGAGTGTATTGTGATCATAATGATCATTATTATGACTGATGTAAATCATGTAACAGCTCACCTTGGGTTATGTTGGATAACTTTAGTGGTATCAGGTAAGATTATTAGATGTAAAATGGTATACAACTGTGGTTTAAATATAGATACATTGAGTTATAGATAAGTGGAGAAAGGTCACCAAGTGAGTTAATTTGCCCATAGATAAACAAACACCCATCCATTTCTCATTCAAATTACTAATCTCTAATATTAGGCCACACACATCATAAATTCTCATTACTCTTAATACACTGCTTTAAATTAATATTAACTTTCTGGTCTGCAAAACACTGGTAAGATGAAGCACTTGAATTTAGCTTGGTTGAAATGGTTAAGCTGCAAGTTTTATTTCTTTGGTTTTCTCACTGGCTTTTGTTTCAAAAAACCACAAGCTTAAACGTTAGGTCTTCTCTGGTCTCAGTAGAGTTATATTATGTGATGCCAACCACTCAGAATTAATATTAAATATATATTTTTCAAAAGACTACAATTCTTGTGTGAGGATATTTCTCACATTTTTCAAGATCTCCAGGAAACTGAGTCCAGTTAACATTACCAGTGGACAGACCTATTTATTGAAAAATTATGACATTTTTATCACCATTGTAAAGCTCTTCAGCCCTTCAGGCTTTTTCTTTAAGTGTTTTGTTTTTAGTGATTCTCATTTCACCATTTTTTCCTATTTCTCCTGTGTTCTAATGGTAAAAGGACAAAGGTAAATAAAGCAAGAAGATAAATAAAGTTAAAAACCACTATAAATCACTAGTATTTGGGCATTTTGGTACATTGGCATGTTAATCACAGAATGGGTAAGGTTGGAAGAGACCATAGTGGGTCATCTGGTCCAATTCCTGACCAAGCAGAGTCATCCCAGAACACATTGCACAGGGTTGTGTCCAGATGGTTCTTGAAAATCTCCAGTGAGGGAGGCCCTGCAACCTCTCTGGGCAGCCTGTTCCAGTGCACTGTCACTTAAACAATAAAGAAGCTCTTCCTCATGTTCAGGTAGAACTTCCTGTGCATCAGTTTCTGCCTGTTGCCTCTTGTCCTATTGCTTGGCATCACTGAGAAGAGCCTGGTTCATCCTCTCAACAGCCTCTCTTCAAATATTTGTGCACATTGATAAGATCCCATCTCAGTCATCTCTTCTCGAATTTGAATGGGCCCAGCTCCCCCAGCCTATACTCAAACAAGAGATTCTCTTGTCCCCTAATTATCTTTGTAGCCTTCCACTGGACTTGGTCCAGGAGCTCCATATGTCTCTTGTACTGGGAAGCCCAGAACTGGACATGACACTCCAGGTACAACATCATCAGGGCTGAGCAGAGGAGCAGGACCACATCCCTCAACCTGCGGGCCATGCTCTTCCTAATGCACCCCAGGACACCATTGGCCCTCTTGGCCCCCAGGACACACTGCTGGCTCTTGGACAGCTTGTTGTCCATCAGGAGCCCCAGATCCTTCTCTGCAGAGCTGCTTTCCAGCAGATCAGCCCCCAGCCTGTACTGTGGTGTGGGGTTATTGCTCCCCAGGTGCATGACCCTGCATTTGCCTTTCTTGAATTTCAGAAGATTCTTTGCCCATCTCTCCGATGTCGCAAGGCCCTCTGAAGGGCTGCACAGCACCCTGAGGTATCAGCCACTCCTCCCAGCTTTGTATCCTCAGCAAACTTGCTGCAGAGG
This sequence comes from Pachycephala philippinensis, assembly GCA_013397055.1. Lineage (NCBI taxonomy): Eukaryota > Metazoa > Chordata > Aves > Passeriformes > Pachycephala > Pachycephala philippinensis. The sequence continues at coordinate 291,816 of VWZT01012663.1, read as the reverse complement.
CATGTGCCCCTTCATCCAAGCCGTTGATGAATAAGTCAAACAGGTCTGGACATAATAATAATATGTGCACTCCTAGTGACTGAGAAGTTCTTAGGCAGTGGACTCTGTCTGAATGACACTGCAGGGGTTTTTGGGAAAAAAGATTACAAAGGGCACAGCTGTCAGCAGAGAGCTGTATGAGAAAACCCTTGACAAATTTGATTCCTTTGGAGGCGCTACTCTGCAACACCTATAGGACACTCTTTCATTCCATCTGTAATATTGTGGTTATTTTCCGGTGGCTTACATGCGTTTACGTGATTTGCATGCCCCTACATGCACTGCACTGTCATGTGTATACAACACTAGGAAACATAAAAGATTGCAGTGGATACAAGGCTATACTAAATTAATCATAATAAATTCACATATCTGTCACCACCTTTCAACCAAAGAAGTGGCACTGTACCATGTTACATTATTACTCATGTTGTAATTCCCCCCTTATTTTCTTTTTTATGTCAGTGTTCTTTGATATTTTCCAACATTTCAATCCTCTACTCTGAAGAGATGGGTCTTTATCAAATGTGTTCTCTTGTTTAATCCTTAATATTGAAATACTTTTCAATGTCCTTGGCAAATTCAACTGGCTAGAACAGGCATTATTGTAAAATCCCTGATGTTAGTGATGGGTATGATATTAATTTAGACTAGTGAAAATATACATGGTAAATCCTGCTTAGGCCTGGTTTTCATTCCAATGCCTCTAAGTCATAACTTCTGTTGTTGTATGCACTTCAAAAAAACCCTCAAACTGTTATTTTCTATGTATATATTATTTAAGAGATCTTACTAAAGATAGTGTCATTCTAACAAAAAACAAAAAAAAAGGCAAAAAAAAGCATACAGTTTCTTCTACAGTTAAGTAGTTCACACCTCCTTTTTCTAATAAAAATCTAATTCTTCTTTGAAAATTAGAAAGTCTTACAGAATGAAATTTCATTTGCCAGTAAATCATTTACTTGCATTCTTGATATAAAAATAAATGAGGCAAAAAATCTACAGATTTTTAACTGAATTCAAAATATGTTCTAGAAGCGAATAATTCTGTCTGGTTTGTTGGGGCTTCTTCCAATAAGTCTTTCAACTTAATATATAGCTTCAAAGGCATGAGGAATACAACAATTTTCTTTCTTTTTCCTGTTTTTTTGTTGTTTTTTTTTTTTTTTTGAGTATTGCAAACTGTTCCTTCATATATATGGAAAAAGCACCTAACTTTTCACAAAAAACAGAACGAAAAATACTGAAGCATTAGGGTACTTAATTGAAAAAAAGATGAAACAGCTGTAGTATCTGCTTTTCTTTATACATTCTTCCATTGTCCATATACAATAAGCAGGAAAACAATGCTGAAAATAGTTATGCTCGCAGTGTGTTCGGCTGTACTATTGATAAGAGAAGGGAAGATGCAGCAGTGTTTTTAACGTAACATGGATCACAAATACTGTAAATCATGCACACATGGAGTACTTCCTCGTAGTTTGTCTTGGTTGGTAAAGTTGTATATAGATTCATGTATATATCTTCGTATATATAGAGAGATAATACTTTTCAAAAAAAAGATGGAATTACAGTTTATGTTAAACTATAAATTTAAACTATTAGAATAAAAATTCTTCTGGTGGAAATAGGGATTAAGGAATTACAGATGGGCTATTTTCTAAAGTTGCAACAACTTTGTTAAATACAAATACACTAACCACTGGGAGAAGAAGGTAAAAGATAAGAATGTGATTCTTCAGAAGAATAAGGCTCTCGCTTTAATTATCCTGAAAGATCCAAAATGTACAAAATTTTATCTGCAGCCTGATTCATACAGTTACTAGGCGTCAGATGGAGAGTTATTGCCGGTCCAGTTGTATGTGCTGCTTTTTTTTCCTGTGTTACTGCTGCTGGAACTTCTGTGTACATTGGCAAAGCAGCTTATACATTTAGGAAGGAATATATTCCCTATGTATGGTTAAAGTATACAACATTGTAACAGGAGCTGTTCTCTATTAGGTGAGAAACAGCAGTATTGCTGTGACTTGAATGGATGGGGTAGATCTTAAAGACTGAACTTTAAAGCTGAAAACATGTGGATCAGGCTTTTCTGCTGCCTCTCTATGGACTCTCTGTCCAGAAGGACTTGTTCTGTAAGACCATTGCACGGTGCCTCTGCAAATATATTCTCAGTATCCACATCTCTTTGAAAGTCTTCAGAAACTTGGTCAACTGTAAAGAAACTGCATGAAATCCAGTTTGGATTTTGTTGTTGTTAGTATTGTTAGAGATCTATAGCGTTCAAAAGGATAGCTAATAAGTATATAGAGTCAGTTGCTAGGATTCAAGCATATAAAACTTGCTTTGTAGGTGCACTTTGCTGGGTACTGCTGACGCTTCCTTGTGAAGCAATTTACAAGTTTTTAATACACGACTCTTTGCTTTCTAAAAGAGGTAATACAAATATAGAAGCATGTTACCATTTCTATGTTGACTACCATTCACAGACCTGTCAGACACTGGTGTCATACAAATAAGATAATCCATAATCTTTAACATTTCTCTGTGTTTTATTCCTTGTAGCTTACTTTTCTGACAATAGTGTTTTACAGGCTATTTTTTTTTACTTCACTGTCATTTTTCCCAAGTTAACATATGTATTGCAAACAAACAAAATCATCAGGATAAGAAGGCATATATGTAAAATACTGTATTTGTAGATCTAGTTCACTGAATTCCGCCCCACTTGTTTAGTGGTTGTAATAAGAGACAGTTAGGTCCTGGTTTTCATTTTAACTAGCATCCTATGCCAGCTCATTAAAACACTTATCAAAACCTGGATACTGCATTGCACAGACTACTGCCTGCTCAACTGTACTTGTCTCTGGGTACATAAAAAAGGGGTTAGGGCCACAGGCAACTTTATTATTGCATTGCTTCTGGGGTTGCAGCTGGCTCCATATTACTGCCCTTCTCACATTCATTTTGGCTAATCTAGAGGTATGTCAGCATTCCTATCATAAAGTTATCTAGCATTGTGCTTTTGGAGAAGATTTTTGCTTGTTATGGATATTTTCTTTCTTTTCTCTTTACACTGCAAGAAAATGGAAATGTTTTCTCTAAAAAAGAAACTGGTCACTGCACCATTGCAAAAAGACTTTGAAGTCAGTGGCAAAGAACTACGACCCTCTGACAGTGGCTGCATATACTTGACACCTTTTGCTCAATCATAACTGTTTTCTTCACTGTGTAATGATTTTGCTCCATGTAGCTGTTCAGATAGGTTGTGGTGAAGTATGCCTCAGCCAGCTTTGAGAACAGTAGGCTAAATTTCACTACAGATGGAGTCTGGTGGAGAGCTATTAATCAAATAGCCAATTAGCCATCTCTCATGATAGCAGTTTTCAACACCATGTGATAACAGCACATACCAGCTGTAATTATACAGGACTGATCATCTTTTGGGAAAAGTTGCCCACAGCCACTGAAGTCTTAACACCCAGCCTTTCTCTACACATGATGTCTTACCATCCATCTTTCTGCTGTGATGAATTTAGTAGAATCATTGGTCTTAGAATGTATCATCCAATTGAAATTAAAACTTAAGATAATATGCAATGTATCTTGTTAAACAGAAAAGAAAGGCAAAAATTGTTTGGGATTTTTTTAACAAATTGGAAAGAGAATTTCTGTTAAATTTTATAAATATAAATTCTACAACTTCTTCCTTAGAAATATTTGTTATTTTTCTTATGAAATTAGTTGCTTAGTCAAAGGCATCCGCATAAAGAAAACAACAGCATCATGCAGGCATCAGTACAGTGATATAAGAAGAAACAAAGAAATATCATTCTTGGAGACATGAAGATTAAAATAAGAGGGGACGTAGGAAGAGTAAAATAAGAAGGATTTTTCACCATGAGTAAAGTAAGAAAAAATTTAACCTGCAGCCAAGGAAAGAGCCATACTTGCCTGTTTCACCTTTGGAGAAACAGTGGTAACAAGACCAAAGAGGCCAGCTGTAAGTAATCTACTCGAGGGAAGCAGCTCTAGGTTCTGCCCCGTGCTTCATAAGATCTGTCTGCCAAAGGCAGTACAAGAGATGCTGAGAAACAGCAACACTTCTCTGTGAACTCTTTGCCCAAAAGTTATGTTTAGCTTCCTTCTTTTGTTTTCACTGCCTGCATCCCTTTAGCTTGTTGAAAGACTAGATCTTGTTTTAGAAGGAAAGACGGAGAATGAAGATGTTTCACTGAGGATATAAAAATGAACAAACTGTATTCTACCATACTATGTCCTTCTCATGTTCTTACCCTGTTCTAGAATGGGGCCCCTCCCACAGTTTTAGCATGAGTTCTTTCTGGAGGGTACATTCCTTTGGGGTACAGACTGCTGCACAGTGGGTCCCTCTTAGGGTCACGGTTCCTGCCAGAAAACCTGTTCATGCGTGGGTTCCTCTCCATGGGCTGCAGTTCCTGCCAGGAGTCTGCTCTTTCATAGGATCTCCACGGTCTGCAGCTTCCCTCAGGGCATAGACATTTGCTTCAGGGATATCCTTCAAAGGCTGCACATGGATCTCTGCTACACATTAAATCTCCATGGGCTACAGGGAAAACTCTGCTCTGGTGCCTGGAGGACCTCCTTCCCCTCCTTCTTCACTCTTCACTGACCTGGGTGTCTACAGGGCTGTTTTGCACTTATTTTTTCACTCCTTTAACTCACAGCTGCTCTGCAGTGCTCTTACCTTTTCTTAAATATGTTTACACAGAGGCACCACCGCTGTCACTGTTGGGCTCAGCTTTGCCTAGCTGGATTTGGAGCTGGATGAAATTGTCTTTGTCTGACATGAGGGCATCTTGTGGTGTCTTCTTACAGAAGCCACTCCTGGAGCTCACCTGCTATCAAAACCTTGCTATGTAAACCCAGTCCTTAAGCAAATTAAGTTATAGAGACATAGTATCAATTTAAGTGTAAATTCCACAAGCTCTTCCAAAGAAAAGAGAGCCATATGGAAGTCAAGGTTTTTATCACAATACAGGCCTGATTTATGTTTGACTATGAGGATCTTGTATGAAAGAAACAATGGCCTGATCCAAAGCCAGATTAACCCATTAACTGTGTTTCTGATGAATGCAAAATACATTAATAGAAATCAGTCCATTAATTTTCACTGCCTCAGGCAATATAAAATTTTTTTAACTTCAAAGGATTGCCCAAAAGTCCTAAAAAGAAAAATCATTTTACTAGGCACTACTGAAAGGGTAAGAATGCAAAAAAATATTTTAAATGGTATAGAGAAAATTTTACAAGTATATTATTAGCTGTCCCTTTCCCCCAGGGAAAAATGGCTCATCTTGAAAAAACAGCTACCTGGTATCAAAAGGATAACAGGAATCCCTTAACCACCCAAAAAGTAAAGTATGAACACCAGTTTTCTCTTTTTGCAATTAAAACTAATTGTTAATTTGGCCCTAAAGTCTTGATTTTCTAAGCCTGTAACCTACTTACTTTCTATTCTCCCTGTTAAAAAGAAAGAATAAAAGTAATTATTGTCAGAAATAGTAAACTCGTATTAATCACAATTACAAGGAGTAATGTCTGATTACAACTTTTAATCAATCATGCTATTCCATGTTTAACTCAGTAATGTTGGGACCACTAGAGTGGACAGCCATCTGTGCCTCTGTAAAATTAGAAATATGATGAATTATAGCTACTGGTAGTTTAAGACTATACTATGAATACAAATCATCAGAGCTGTGGCAATTTTAACATATTGCCAAAAATACTTTATCAGCTGTGTTTGCTGTTCTCCTCACGGAAAAAAAAAAAAGTACCAAGAGAAAGATCCACACTTCACTCATCAGCTTTTCATAATGATTTACAGTGAATGAAAAGACAAAGTTCTGACTTTCTGTTTACATAGCACAAATCCCTTTAGTCATAGTCAATGCTACAATCTGAAGATTACATTCTGCTCTTATCTCAGATGGTCACTATCTAAAGTCTATTAAGCTTCCAGGCTCTCAAATAATGTTTTCAAATGTTACATTCGGTCGAGTTGCTGCATATTCATCACTGGTATAGCCGAGAGAAGAATGAGATCTCTTTGGAATAGCTGAATTCACTGATTTGTCAAAATGATAAACTTAGGTCAGTAAGAGAATAAAATGACACATGAAACAGCAAATAAAATACAATCACATTTTTAAGACTCCTTTAAGTGTCTGCTGTTATTTCAGAGGATAAAAGAATAATTCAGGTTGTAAGGGACCCTAAGAGATCCCCAGTACAAATTCCTACTGAAATCAAGATCACCACAAAGTATGTGGTCAGACATGGCTGATCAGGGACTTATCTACTCCCACGCACAGAGAGAGAATGCACGATCGCTCTGGGCAGCCTGTGTCATGGACTGAGTGTCCCTGTGGGGAAAAGGCTTATCATCATACCCAGTGAGAACCTCCCTTGGTTTAATTTATTTCCTTTGTCTCTCTTGTCTCATCTTGCACCACTGGGCTGGGTCTGGCTCCATCTTCTCCCTTGCCTACCCATGAGGGGAGCTGCTGCTTGCTGTACCTAAAGCTGTCCTTTCTCCAGGATGAACATAGACCAGCTCCCTCATCATTTTCTCACAGGGAAACTGTGCCAAGCCCCCACTGTAGTGGCCCTACATTGCACTTGGTCCAGTTTTGTCATGTCTTTCACGTATTGGAAGATCAAAACTGGATGCAGTGCTCTAGATGTACAGAATTAATAAACACTGAACAAATGGAGATAACCAGTTTCCTCAGTTTACCAGCTGAGCCCCTGATAACAGGACCCAGGACCCAGGATGTATTTATTATTCTTTACTGCTAAATCAAGTACCTCTTTACAATGTATATAAATAAATGTGCAGTGGTTACTGTTTTCAAATCCCTACAGTCATGCAGAAACACATTGTAGAAACACATCTGGTTTTATTTGTCAGTCTTGGTCTCAAAACAAAGATACTGCCTTATCTCTCTCCAAACTAAGGTGAATTCTCTCTTCCTTTACATTTTTTTAATCATGTGAATTGTTTAGTTTCCCTATTTCAAATGATCACTATATATATGTATTTAAAACGCACATGGAAGGCAAAGATGCAATGAGGAGATTTTCTCCAACTGTATTGTTACAAATCATTGGTTAATATAGTCCCTTGAAAAAGATAGACAATAATAACCTTGAACCATTTAGAATTTAACATTCTTTCTCCTTGGTGTATATGGATAACAATTCAGGATGATGTTTTACCAGAAATGTTAAATGTTTCTATTGTTACTAAAACGTACCACAGCCAGTATTGGTTTTTAGAATAGGATCCTTAAGTGTCTCAGCTCCTGACAAAGCTGACAGCTGTCTTTGAGAATTTAAAGATAATAGAGCTAGGAACAGGGCTAAATATGTGACTTTGTGCCTTATGAGAAGAGATTGGGTTTGGAAAAAGGTTAGTATTCAAATAAGAAACTGAGCTCTAACCTTAATTCAGTGAACAAAATTACTCTGCAAACACTCGTCTTTCATCAAAACATATGACCAGATTTAGCTAAATCCATATTTAGCTCCAAATTTCATTGTGTTTGTTCATTTTTTCATTTAAATAAAGAGCTTTGGGTAACTGGATAGTTCAACATCAAGAAAAAGAGATAAAGATGTTTGCTTTTAAATAATTTTTTGGTGATCCTTAGTAATTAAAAAAATTAAGAAAAAACCCAATACACACAATATCTTAGTTCCTGGAATAACTCACATATTATATTGGCTTCATTTTTTCTGAAGCTTCCCATAGCAACTTCATGGTAAGCACAGTTATATTGTATGAATTTTGCAAGAATATGTGAAAGAATCAGTGAAACAAAACAGGAGAAAAACCAAACCTTTGTCATCAGTGTTTTCAGTGCTTGCCTGCTCTTACAGAGAAAGACGTTTTATTTTCAGTCTGTGTTATGTTTCACCATAATGAGCACAAAAAATGCAAATATGAATTGATTTTATACAGAGGTCAGTACAAGGGAAAAGCAATCTGTGAAAAAGTTAGAAGTCCTAAGTAAGAAAAGTAATTAGAAAGATGACCATAACCTTTCTTTAATGAATAGCAATAATAAATTACTTCCTTGGTGGTTTTGTGACCCTGTCAAGCCAGCAAGGTGGTCTTTCCCGAGTCGATCTCTGTTTCGATCCCTTTTGTAATCACAGTCTCACAGCTGAGGAAAATAGGACCATTTATTAATTGATCCCTGATTGTTTTCATCTGTAGTGGGCAAGAAGCACTCAGGTTCATCTTCCACTGTTCTGAAAGGCTTTTGGGAGAAAAAACAGGGACATTTGTCAACTGCAGGTCTTGAACGTTGTTTTTCTTACTTCTTGGTATTGTTTCTTGAATCATTCACTTGTCAGTGTCACAGCAGGCTAGTGAGCAAGAGGAAATTATAGCTTTAGCAGTCAGCTCTACTGCACGAAGCACGCAACAAATGTCCTCCCAAAACTAGCACCGGTGTTTTGAGTTTCATTAAAGCTATTATCCAGTAAAAGATATACTTAAGAAAATCTACTTGCATATGTTAATTTGAGGTTTTTCCTGCTAGCACAAACACCTTTTGTGAAAGACAACCTTTTGTTAATAAGCACTGTAATTGGCATTGAACACTTTGAGCCTTTTTACTCTTAAGAAATTCCAGACAAATACAGTGACTGGAACCTCTCTGCCTGGTATGGGTCAGAGAGGCCCTTACTCCTGTGAGATAGGGTGCAACAACCATTTTAACGTTTTATTGAGACATGGAGGAAAAGAAGAAAAAACTCCACATTCAGTGTATTTTCAAGCGGTACATCCACTAATGCAGTACCTGAGAACAGCCTGTGCATTAATACATCTGATGAATTTAGCTGTCCTGATTTCAAAGCAGTTCTGCCCATAGGCTATTATTTAGGAACTTTCATAAACAGACTTCTTGACTTTGTCTCCTAGGCCTGATTAAAGTTTACCTCTCTCACAAGGTTTTGAGACAGACCTTTTCCCTGGTACCAGTATCTCTTGCTCTGCCTTTAACAGTATTATAGAAAGTAGCAGGTTATAGATAAGATAGTCATCCTATGTATATTCAAGACAAAAATAATGATTAAAAAATAATCAGAGAACTATAGACTGACATTGGAGAATTTTGGTGCTCCAACCAAAACCTTTTCTAAAAATCTGAAATTGCATTTTTAGACAAAAGCAGCATTGAATAAGCATACTTATTCTGAGCTATGATATTTGCAGGAAGAATATTTAACTGCAAAAATTTGGAAGTAGAAAAGTGAAACTACAGCTTCTAAGTGATTACATCTCTGTTTATATCTCAAATTAATATCTTTTGCAGCTTATATCTTCACACAACTTCCAGAACAACAGTAATGATTGGACAATTGCCTCTGATAGATCAATTAAATATTTACTAATGTATACTGGAATAAATCCTTGATTCTTGTGTCCTGAAATTACCATCAATGTATAGATTTTCAAAAATTGATAGGAAAAAGCTTTACTTTTCTTTAAGTAAAACTTGATCTTGATCACTACCTACTATAAACAAAAAGTTGAATCAAAATTTCTGAAATTATTCTGATATTTGTAGCTGAAAATTTACAGTATCACTTTTTTGAGTTTGATACACAGTAAGTGAAGTCACACAGAAGTTTCCTTTCATTTGGAGACAAAAGATCATATGAACAAATTCTGGGAGTTTATTTAATTCAGATTTGAAGCCAAGTGTCATTCATTTAGAGAAATTAATCCAAACAATTATCCATTCAGGGCACTTCAATTTTCAGGATAAGGTAGAAAAATTTAAATAAAATTCTAGGTTCCTGTAATATAGAAATCATAGGTTTTACCTGTAAGAACTTCCCACCCCCAAAATTTTATTTAAAATATGTGTACTAGCAGATTAACTGGAAGATTTTTGGGGAATTTTCTTTCCAAGTCACACCCTCAGTCATGTATCTGGATTTAAAAATGCTAAGAGACAAGCTAAGTATCTTCATATTTTATTGTAGGCTGTGAGAATGACCTGCAAGAATGGATTTCCAAAATACAATTATTAAATCCTGTAAACATCGGGGATTGAGAATCTTTTTTAGGCTGCCAGTCTTGTCATATGGGCAAAGTCCAGAAGCCCATCGAGGATGTAGTGTTTATATTCGATGAGCTGCCAAAATGTAATTAAATTTTTTTGGAATACTTACATGTTAGCACATTTGAAAGAAAAAAGCATCATAAAGGAAAAGGGAATGCAATTTATCATACTAAAATAAGTACACTGAAGAAATGTGGGCTTTATATTACAGACACTGCCAACAACCAGTCATGCATGTCTATTCTTCTGCCAGTGTTAATCTTGTGCATTGTACTTTTCTTTCTTTCCCTTTTTAATTCTTTTTTTTTTGGTTCTATTTGAAAAATACAAAGAAAGGAACATAGGACATGTGGGTAGAAACGGGCTGGGAAGAAGAATAAGAAGAAAAGTAAAGATATCACCGCATTTTTTTTTACCACAAATTCTAACACTGGGAATTTGTAAATACACCCGGTGATATTTCATCATCCAGGCCATTTTTAAAATGTTAAACATATTACAGTTTCCCTCATCTGAGAGATATAACCATGTAACTGCTCTATGTCACTATCCAAATAAAAATTATTTTCTTTGTCATAAACATTGCATTTTGATGTTGGAAATAATTCATTTTATATTACATATCTCTGCTTTCAGTGAAAGAAGATCTAGGACAATACTGGCAGGGCATTTTATAGAAAGATTTGTACAAGAGGGTAGGACTACTGAGAAAAATCTCACTCTAACCTTATGGAAGACTTATCACTTATTGACATTTCATTATTCATGCCATTTATATTGGGTCAGAAAAGAGATGCCTAATTTATGTGTAATATCCAGTCTCCTTCCCCAATAAGGGATGAGCACATACCACTTTATCTACGCCACAGTTAGGAGGGATGTCTTGTAAAACATCTCTGTACAGTGACAGATATGTCACTGTAAGCCTAATCTTTGAGAGGATATTTGGAATCTCTGAAACAAACAACAACAACAAAAAAAAACAAACCAAAAACCAAAAAAAAACCCCAAAAAACCCCCAACAACAACAGAAAAAAAACAACAAAAACAAAAAACTGAAAAGGTGGAAAAGGGCAAGTTTAAATATTTAGGCTAAAAAAAAAATCACTTGTATAAGCATGAGTATTCCAGTTTTTTTTTAAAAAATCGTATTTAATCTGTTTTCGTAAAACTGAAAAATCTGCTTCCTTGAAATCTGTTTTTGTTCTGCCCTGATATTTTGTACAATAGAACACATTTCCACCTACATTTTGGTAAGTATGCCAGGTGCAGAGCTCACAAGTTCTAATTTCATCACTTTTTTTTTCCTCCGATGTATCCAGATCTTCCTTTTAGCAATGGAGGAGAGATAAATACTGTTTATTTAAAGAAAAGATCGAAATATGACTAACCCACAAAAGTTACCAGGGCAAAGTTACAGTCCCTTAAAGTATGTAAAACCTCTTTGATTCTCGAGTGTTTAAATATTAAGCAGTCAAAAGGAAGAATCACAGAATGATAGAGGTTGGAAGGGACCACTGGAGATGACATAGTCCAACCCCCCTGTAAAGCAGGTTCACCTGGAGCAGGTTGGACAATGTCGTATCCAGGCTGATCTCCAGAGGAGACTCCACAACCCCTCTGGAAGCCTGTTCCAATACTCTGTCACCCTCAAAGGAAAGTTTTTCCTCATATTAGAGATGACAGCCGGTAGCTTCCTGGGTTCCCCAGGAAGACTGGAGTGTTATTAGCTTTCCTCCAGTCCTAAGGCACATCTCTTATTTTCCATGAAATTTCAAAGATAAAGGATTTGTGCCGCATTTGCCTATATGGTCTCTAACCCAATCCTCCTCAAACAGGGGAAAGTCTTCCTTTCTCCAGACTTTCTCTGCTGCCTCCAGGCTTTGGTATTCCTTAGGACTGGACTTAGCAGTAAAGACTGAAGCAAAGAAGGCATTCAGTAACTCTTCTTTCTCTGTATCCTCTGTCACCAGGGCATCTGCCTTATTCAGCTGTGGATCCACATTCTCTCTAACCTTTCTTTTGATGTTGATGTACTTGAAGAAGCCCTTATTGTTATTCTTGACATCTTTTGCCATATTTAATTCCAAGCGGACCTTAGTCTTCCTTGTTGCATCCCTGCATACTCTGACAACATTCTTATATACCTCCCAAGTAGCCTGTCTCTTTTTCCATAAACCTCTTTCTTCCATCTGAGTTTTGCCAGAAGATCTTCACTCACCCAGCATGTCTCCTGACCCCTCTGTGTGATTTCTTACTCAGAGGGATGCACCAATGGAGCGTGGAGGAAGTGATTCTTGAATATTAACAAACTCTCTTAGACCCCTCCTAACTTTCAGATCTCTAACCCATGGGATTCCTCCAAGAGGCCAAAGTCAGCTGTCCTGAAGTCCAGGGTCATAACCCTACTAATTGTCATGCTTCCTCCACACGGGATCCTGAACTCCAGAGTCTCATGGTCACTTCAAACCAAGGATGTTCCCAACCAGTCCTTTTTTAATATAGGTCCAGCTGTACAATTCTCCTTGTTGGCTTCTTCATCACCTGTATCAAAATATCATTATCATCAGTGCTCTTCAGGAAGCTCCTGGACTGTATGTGCCCAGCTGTATTGTCTTTCCAGCAGATATCAGTTCCCCATGAGAACCAGGGCATGGGATTCTGAGGCTTCTCTCAGCTATCTACAGAAGACTTCATTAACTTCCTCCTCCTGCTCGGGTGGCCCGTGGTATCCACCCACAACAGTGTCACCCATGTAAGCCTGCTCCTTACTTCTTACCTGTAAGTTCTCGACTCATTCTTCATTCCCAGGCAGATCTTGATGCACTCCAGTTGCTTGCTTACATAAAGAGCAACTCCACCACCTTGCCTTGATTCAAGTCTTGATTAGACTACCATAACTAATAAACAACTATGATCACCAGCTAAAAATCTGACAGTGGCTGGTGCAAGTTCAACATATGGAGGTGCAAAAATCATGACATACAGGTGTCTTTAAAAAAGAAAAAGAACAGCTTTTGTTCCCCCTTTTTTAAATAGACTAATATATTTGTTTATATATTTCGTACTTTTATCAGGATCACTGTATATGGATCAGTCCAGAGTTTGCAATTATTTTTTTCCTAGAATCAGAGTCAAGACCACTGCTCTCTTTTAACAAGAGTAATGACCAACCTTTAATAAAGACTCCCAAGAATCAGCCACAAAGACCAAGCTATTAATTATATCTAGGTAATATTCTCACCCAAATTCAGCTTGCTAGCATTCCTGTATAAAGTGAAAGTTTGGAATGATGTCTCTATATTTTTTTTAGATATTTTCTTTTCTTTTCCCCTCCAGATTATTTACATGACTTCCTACCCGGATCTAGATATAGATAATTCACATCTTCAGTTACCTAAGAGGTCAAATACCAAATATTTCCTACATTGTACGCTCAGTTTGCCACCAAAAGAAAAAGAAACGTAAATGTGTTTTAGTTGCATATAGGTTAGTGTTTAGGAATAAAAGGTAACCTTTGAAGAAGATCAAACATAAATCAATTGCTGTATTTTTGCTTTCCTGTAGTGGTAAAAAATAGGCATACTCTTCTTCTGGCAATAGTTCCTCTCACGGTAGCAATCTGTATCTGATTGACATCAGAGACAAAAAAAAAAAAAATGCATGGTCTGTAAACTAACTGGACCACCTATCATTATACTGTGACAATGTTAGTCCTGTTGCTGGTGACAAGGCTGACAATTTTTGAAGGTCTTTTCTTTAGACTGTTTTTGCAGGTTCTCCAATATGTTCAAGGAAAAGTTTCTTTTTTTAAGGAGGTCCAAGCTAGCAAGGCTGATGCATGGCTCTTGATAGCACTGAAAGATGGCAGAATAAGAGAGAAGAGAGTAGAAGCTGATTACAGCTGCAGCAACAGCAATGACATTGTAAGTAATTATACCACTGAGCTGTCAAAAGACAAAATGCATGATAGAGAATCTCTGCTAATCTTGGCACACTGAATGACAGCCACAACGTTCTGTCTTAGAAGATGGGAACTTAGCAGTTATCTAAGAAATAGGAAAAGGAGTAGTGATGATCTAAGGCATACAGCTTTCCAAGAAGCATAAACATTTGGTACATAAATATGGGTAAAATAAAGCTAAATCAAACAACTGCCTATTGGCTTTGTCTTTTGCTATTAGAAAAATATGATCACAGCAAAATCCAACTTCTCATTTATAATCTGTTTGATCTCTTGTGGAGCACTTTCATGCAAGAGAACCTACATGTGGCCATTAAAATATTGGGATCAAATAGAGAATTAAAGATGTTGTCTCTTCTATGGATGCAATTGGAAGCTTATTCTCTTTCTCTCATTGAAAATCTCATACAGAAGAGACTTGCATAAAAATCACACAGAAAAGATTTCAAATCCACAAAGCAATTATATCCGGTTTAAATCTAGTGACCAGTCTAAATTTATTTTCTTTTTAATGCCACATTAAAGTTATATGTGAAACCCAGACCTCAAGTCCTCCCTGAGAATGTGCAGTCATACAACACCTTTCGTCCAGCTGCAGCTGGACCCCACATCCCAGGATCCTGACACAGATATGACAAACTGTTTAACTGGTCCACTGACACCTGATGGGGTATTCTTCTCCCAGAAGGGAAAAAGAGTTCTAGCACAGGAGTTAGTGGGGATCCTTGTCAGAGCTTTAAACTAGCTTGGAAGGGAAAAAGGGACAAAACCAGACTCACCAGTGATGAGCAATAGGTGCCAAGACTTGAGGAAAAAAGCACAAGTGGGATGCCTCAATCTGCTTTAAGAAGTCTTGGCTCCAATGTACCACACCCAAAATGTTTCCGCACTAATGCACTCAGCATGAGGAGCAAACAAGAGAGCCCAAGGCTTTGGCCCAGTCCCAGAGATTTGACATCACTGGCATAAGTGAAACCTGGTGGGATAAGTCCTGTGACTGGAGTGCCCTGTTGGATGGTTACAGGCTCTTCAGGAGAGATAGGCAGGGCAGAAGAGGCAGAGGAGTGGCACAGTATGTAATAGAAGGTTTAGAATGTATGGCACTCACAGTTGGCAATGGCACAGCTGAGAGCATCTGGATAAGAATCAAGGGGCAAACACATAATGTGGATGTCATCGTGGGAGTCTACTCTAGACCTCCCAGCCAGGATGATGACACTGACAAATTATTCTTTGAGGAACTAAGGGATGCTTCCAAGTGAATTGCTTTTGTCTTTATGGGGCACTTCAATTTGCCAGAAATTAACTTGGAAGCATCACACAGCTGGTACAACCCAGGCCAGAAGAGTCCTAAAAAACCTGACATGACAAGGTAACCCACCTAGCTGCTCAAGGGAGGCTGGTGGATGTAATCTTTTTGTATTTCAGTAAAGCTTTTGATACTGTCTCTAACAGGATCCTTCTGGACAAAATCTCCAGCCACAGCTGGATAAACACATCACATGGTGGGTGAGCAACTGGCTCATGGGTCGGGCACAAAGGGTTACAGTGAATGGGGTGACATCAGACAGTGACCTGTCACTAGTGGGGTTGTGCAGGGTTCAATCCTTGGCCCTGTGCTCTTCAACATCTTCATAAATGACATAAATGGACCCAGGACTGGAAGGGATACTAAACAAGTTCACAGCTGACACAAAACTGGGAGGAGCTGTTGACTCCTTCAAAGGCAGGGAGGCCTTTCAGAGAGACCTCAACAAATGAGAGCACTGGGCAATCACCAATCAAAATTCAACAAAGGAAAGTGATGGATTCTGCACCTGGGATGGGACAACCCTGGATGTACAGACAGACTAGGGAATGAGATGCTGGAAAGCAGCACCATGGAAAGGGATTTGGGAGTCCTGGTCAGTGGAAAGTTGACTATGAGTCAGCAGTGCCCTGGTGGCTGGGAGGGCCAACCATGTCCTGGGGAGCATCAGGCACAGCATCGCCATCTGGCTTGCATATTTACAAGGTGTGATTGGACAGGGTGCTAGTTAATCTCATCTAGGCTCCCTTTCTCACAAAAGGTTGCACCAGATGATCTTCTGAGGTCCCTTCCAACCTGAGTTGTTCTATATTGGTATGATTCTAACCTAATGTACACATTCCATATGGTAGAACTGTATGGATGCAGAAAGTCAATGGCAGATCTGTTGCACAAGAGAAGAGATGCTTCTATCGCTTTTGGGTTAAATCACTTCATGTTTATCCCATCACTCATTGGAGGATACTTCTTCCATAGCCTTCATTATCCAATCTATTAATATTTTTGTTTCATTTTGTAGCTCCCATATATCTCATATATAACAGATAGTCTTTAAATATTGCTCTGAAGCCATGGTGAATACTCCTCAGTGTGTCCTGAGGGAAGAACCTTTCCAAAAGTTGTAAATATATTGCTTTTAATTTCACCAGATATCCCAGGGTTTTGTACTGTCAGACTTAAAAAGAGAATGCAATTCCCTTTCCCTGTAGCTTTCAGTATTTTGTGTTTTTTTCTAGTATATCTAGTCTTGTTTCATCTAAAGCAAACAGCCTCAATTTTTGGTTATATCATGCCTTCAGCTTCTAGGAATGTCTATATTTTATATATATTTATACATATAATATATATTTTATGTATACATTTATTTATTTATAATTTAAACCATTCTAGTTCATCAGAAAGTAATAGGCAACTGCAGTGCATAGCACATTTAGCTTTAAGGTAGGCAGCTGAAATGCATCATAAGAAGTGCTTATTTCTCTCTGTTGACTAAGAAGAAGAATAAGTTGACTAGCTCAGAAATGGAGGATCAGAAATTGAATGGATTCATTCTGCTGCTTCAGCAAAATATGAGACAGATTTACTTGTCTTTGGTAAGGATTTTGTATTCCCAGCCAGCACTTCAAGACTGTGGCGTGTAATACCTTGTGTATCGACATGTTAAAGGACAATGGATTGGATGCCATTGCTCATGTAGTGCACACTGGTTTTTTGCTACCTTTTGCCTCTTTAATGGATCAACCAAGAACTGCAGTAAGCTACTAAAATAATGTGGAAGAAGGACTAATTTGATGCCTATGTGTAATAAATTACATGTGACAGCAGAAGACCTAATAGTATCTCTGTAACTGAGAAGGTTGGTTGAACTACAAGAAGTAAATATGAAGATGTGTGGTAATGACTTCTCAGGAGTTCATTACAGAGAGATGGGGTTTGGGTTGTAGTTTGGGGTTTTTTTAACAACTCCCTGAATTATGAAAAGACAGGAAAAATGATTCTTCATTCAGATAAGTGAAATTTAGTGAAACACAGAAAATTCGTATAGGATTATTGCAAAAATACCTTCTCATGTATGTTTAAGTTTTCTTTTCCTCTTTCTGGTAAGATTATCCCAGAAAGACTGCACCAATCCAATAGTGCTGTTCTTACCTTACTGAAGTCAGTAGATTAAACTAATTGAAATATTTTAGTTCACAGAAAATGTCAGCAGATATATTGTAATTCCCAGAGCATGCACATCTAAGCAGGACGTTTTGTCAAGGAAGCTTGTGATTTCAGAGTTGTGTTGGTTTTGGGAAAGGGTTTTTTTGTTTGTTGGGGGGGACGGGGGTGGTTTGTTTCTTTAAGAATCTGGATACATATGGCTTTCACCAAATCACATATTATTCCACTTAGAGCCTAGTAAAAATTTCAGCAAGAGATGTCAAAGGTCATTGAATCTCTTCCTACATAATGCACAGGAGCATGGAATAAAACAAATGAAACAAATTAATAATAGAATTATTCATCTCAGTTGAGACTCATTTAGGGTGGAAAAGACCTTTAAGATACTTAATTATAATTTCTAGAATAATGCATGGAATATGAGAAAAAAGGCAAAAAGGCAGGAGAAAGCATTCAATATAAGCATTAAAAGGAGACAGTAGCTTTAAAAAAATATTTAGATATAAGAAACTTGAGCTCTCTAAATTGTAGGTACTTAAGTGGAGGCAGACCACGAAATTTCCTACTCTCAATGGTGTCAGCTGTCTATTACAAAAGGGAGAAAGCTACATGTCTCCCTTATCTTTTTTAGTTATGAAATGTGGTTAGGTTACACTCCCCAATGGATGTTTTTTCTAGCTCTTCTGCAGATGATATCAATATACATTTTTATATATTTTCCCCTCATTTCCCCATCTCTGCACTGTAAGTCCAGATACATTCCTGATATTTAAGGAATGTATCTGGACCTGAATTTAAGCAGGCCTGGAGAAGCATGGAAAATGTATGTGAAACATCAAAGAGAGAGACCTCTAAGGATCAACAGCAAGACAAGAAATGAGGTGATTTACTTACTTTCTTGCTGAGAAGGCAGCTATGGTGTTTTGATTAGCCCAAAAACTCATAAAATACTTTTGACATTTTGTAAAGTTTGAGGATGCTGATAAAGCAGCAATAAAGTACTAGGGGAGTATAACACTAAAACTGTAGTACTAGGGGTAGAGTTGAAAGCACAGCTGGGAATATCAAGCATTCTACCTCCTCAGATCTCCCTGCAGAAAACTTGAAATCTCTCAAAAAGCACAAGATACTAGAAATGAAGTCATATTCCATATTGATAAACCCTTAATTTCATTTTTGCTTCAAAGAAAAAGCATGAGTCAACAAGAGAAGAACTTTGAGCTACATAAAAATGTTATCTGTATTAATGGGGCAAGGCCAGCAAAATGATGGCTGGAAGTGCTGATAAATAGAAGGTAGTTTAAATTATGCTGATGTGTCTATTCCATTTTCTCAGCAGTCCTTGAGCAGCATAATTAGATTGTTTTTTCACTCTGCATCCAAAGGGCATTCATTCCTTGTGTCCGTATCCTTTTTACAGCAAGTATCTGGGAGTGATATCCTGCAATATTAACACTGTCACTGGAAAATAAACCCTTAGTGTGCTTTCAGCTGGACTACAACTTCTTTCACCTAAAACCAGCAAAGATACCTACACAGCCATAATGCCCTGAACTATGCATTCTGTGAAATACGGACACAGGTCTCAGTTTACCTTGAACAGATATAGGGACACACCTTTAATTTTAATTTCATTTCCTTTGCCTTTCTTTTCTTTGCCTACTCTAAGGTATAATTTATAGATTACCTAAATTTCTTCTGCCACTGAGTAGGAGAACATAAAGAGCCCAGGCAAGTCTATGTGTTCTCCCACTGTCACTCAGTTGTGAAACTCCTATTGAAACAAAGAAAGAAATTAATGTTGTAAAATTATAGGATTTATTAAGGTGTTTAAAGGTCTACATGAAG
>VWZT01012663.1:213118-272306 GCA_013397055.1 Pachycephala philippinensis | reverse complement strand
TGGTGGTGCATATCAGTGTGTTTTCCATGTAGTCCTCAACTGACACTCCATAAGGGTGCAAGCTTCCCCCTGGTCTCAAGTAGAATTCCAAGGATGGATTTGACCTGAGGTTAAGACAGCTAAACTTCACTTACTACTTGTAGGTTTTTGTACAAGAGCTAGTTAATAGACTCACGCTAATGGCAGGAGTCTGAAATTATATATTAGTTGATTACAACTGGTGATGCTTGAAAGGCCCAAGAGCACCTGAGATATCTATGTAGCAGGTATTGTATGGGTCAAAAGGGAGACACATTCCTGTCTTGAGTGACACTGGATAGCCAAACAAGGTATATTCTGATATTGTGACTATATTAGGTGACTATGTTTTGAATGCTCTTCTGGAAGTCAACCATTTTGCCCGCTCAGTCATTTGATGTGCTCCACTCACTATATTAACTAGATGCTTAGAAACATGGCTATAGCCACCTAAATGAGCAAATTGTAATGCAGATTTCCTTGGATTTAACTGAATTAAGTCTATTGGGATGTGGAACTGCTTTGTAATACTGACACAAAATTTGAAAGGTGCATGGTACTCCTGTACTATGAGCTTGAGCACTACAAAATTGACTTAAGTTTACGCAGAGAAATCTACTTAGCTTATGAAATTTTACTTAAAAGAATTTCTGCATTTCCCATCGAATAGCCAGGTTAGAAGGTGAGCATTAAAAATCTGGAATTGCTTTTTACATAGATGAGATATTGGAATGCAAGCTGGATGTAAATCACAAGAAATAATGGGCTGAGGTGTTAACATTCCTTTCATATTTTTCCATAACCATTATGATCAGGTGTTATCTGTGTTGATTAGATCATCTGCTGTTTCTCCTCAGCAACTCAGCTTCAGGAAATGAAATATTAATCATATTGGGGAATAATGATAATGCACAATTACTGAGGACTGGAATTTTGAAGAGTGATACCCCTTTATTATAGTGTAGATAAAAATGCTTGACTGGTACTCCTTTATAAATTACATATGCTGAGAAGAATGCTGCTTTCTGCACTTAAAGACAGGAGATCTCAAATGAGAAAACTCTCAATTTTCAGAGACCTTACTCCTAACCAGATGTTAAAAATCAGGTATGATGCTTGAAATTACAGGTGACCTGTTATTTTCAGCAACCACTTTCCAACAACCAATGTACCCTTTGCAAAAAAAAAAAAAAAAAAAAAAGGAAAAGAACAAAAGATACAAAAAGTATTACTATTTTCATTATATTGCTAAGAAGGTTGGTTTGAGTATCAACATAAAGAAAAAAAGTCCTGTTCTGAGCATGATCTGAAAGAAAACCTGTCAAGACCAGTATCAATATTTTCAACAAACCACTGATCTCTGTAGATCTCTTCTACTATGGCCACTTTGCCTCAAGACTCAGTGATGGATGAGAAAGTCACACGGACTACACAACAAGGAAGATTTTAAGAAGACTAAGACATCCAAAGGAGGATCCAATTCAAAAAAAAACTAAACTACTTGTTGCTATGTTAAGCATCTCAATTAATCCCAATAGCATTTTCTTTCATGCATTTCTGGGCATAAATTTGCAGAATCAGGTCCTAGACCCTGAGACCTTAAAGCGCTATTTCACACTGTATAAATGAACATAGGCCAGCTAATACAGCTTTGGGCATCTGCTATGTATTTAGGCAAAAGGTGGCCCAGAGTTATTATTGTGGCTAGTTGAAATACAGTGTATGGGTGAAAGGCAAGATGATGAAATGTTACAAACACCCACAAGACACATCTTTAGCTGTCACATTATTTCTGCAAAAGGGCAACTTGTAGAAAGAGATGATCTTCTATAGTGAAGATGCATCCTAGACTGTGATTAAAAGCTGTGAAACACGAGAGGAATACAAATGGGTTATCAAGACACAAGACACCTGTGTCCACAGCAAAAAGCTAATTTCCAAGAGAAATCATGAAGGTTGAGTACTTTTAAACCAAGCTGATGAGAAGCTCTCATAGCCTAAGAAGTACTCACATCATCAACACAAATTGTAAAATTTAGGCCTCTGGCTCAATTTTCAAACTGAACTCTTAAGTCTGTCCTAGAAGGTTTATAGCACTGTGAAATCATATTAAGGAAGAGATATGCAGGGGTTTTGTTGAAGTTCATCTCAAGACAGTGTAACTTACTGTACTTCCATTTAAGTAAATTTTTAATGTGAACAAAACTATGAATAGAAAAACCTGCTATGGAACTTGTAACTGGTAATTCAGCTGTGTGGAATATTCCCAATTAAATTTTTTAAAATGTTTTATATTAAGTTACAATTTTTAAATTTGACCAGCGTTGTAACCTGAGATATGTAATGTGAAATGATTTTATAACATTGTCCACTGATTTATTTGCATGTAATGTAACACTGTGAATCTTCTTCATAATGACCATAACATCAGACTTGCTGAAAACATCAGCATGTACATGTGAATTTAGGAGGCTTCAGGGGAAGGTGAGTTAAACTGTATTCACTTTCACCTGAACCAGGTACAGTGTACTCCTCTAGAACTAAACCATTTCAACACCTTAACACATATAGAGGCAAAAATAGAGGAAGGAGTTTTCATACCAAGAGGTAAGATAAAAATACACTTTGAGAAACAGATAATTTTCTGAATACTGGAAATATTAAATGCAAGTATTGAGTGAAGCAAGAGTTCTTTCAAAATAGTAGTGTATGATCATCTAATTGAGGCATATTGGGGAGCATATAAAGCATAAATTGATAGGATTAATTTACAGTTGCCCAGGTGGACTTTTTTCTTCTCTAGCTTCTAATGGTTTGATTTTGTAATGTTAGTATGTTTTCTAAAGTATCTTCTGTGTGAAAATTTATGTCATATATCTGATATCAACGTTTTCGGTCTCTGTTTCTGTGCAGACATTAACCAAACAATATGCCAAAGTTCAGTGGAAGAGAAGATTCCTGTCTGACCCTATACTAGACTTTTGTAAAACTTCCTCCAGAATGCAGTCCCATTAAAAAACTTCAGGATTTAGCAAGTTCGTGCACCAGTTATTTTATCTTTTCTCAATTAAGATTACCATCTTCCTAGGAAGAGGAAACCCTTGATTCTGCCTCTTATTTCCCAAGAGTCTGCAGTGCCTCCAGCAACAAATAATGTGTATACAGCCGGTTATAAGGTATCAGAAGTGACAACACTGAGATACTAAGAATAAACACTGAGAACTAAGGAAATATGCTGAAGTAGCTTTTGTGCCTGATAGAGAAAAAAAAAAATCAAAAAGAGAAAAGCTATTCATGCTGTAGTGTAAGAGCTGAATATGTCACCAGCTCCAGTTAAAATATCTCGGAACTTTCTACAGTTGCTGTGTTACTTATTCATAGATTTTTTTTTTTTTCCTAGACAGGTACTCAGTGCTCTTCATAGAAGTATGGCTCTGCTTGCTGTCCTACTGTTACAGTGGATAAGCAGGGGGTAGATATACTATGCTGGTTTGCTAAGAGCTACTTTGTCAATCTGTTTACATCAGTTATGGTTATTCATAAAGAGCTGGAGCTGCAAGACTTGGCTATCTCGTCACTGAACACTGCAATACCGGAGCATTATTGTTTAGGGGATTCTCAGAGCCTTGAGTTATGCATCCAGGTTCTCTAGACAATGCCTAAGAAGAGACAGGCAGCTTAAAGATAAATCAATGATGCAGTCATTTGTATGACTGCAACTTATGTAAACAGACAGAAGTTACTTTAGAGTAGCTTCAGTACAGACAATGGTGTAGCCATCGCAGCACAGAAACCTGAGATTGCTTCTGCATTTTGCATTGAAAAAACACTGGATAAAATGAATAAATAATGTTATGACCACATATTAGACCCAAAAATTCCCTTGCAGAGAAGTGGCTTTTCTGGGCCATGGAGTCATGCTCCCATTTGATTATTCATTCAATCTCTCCCCTTCAAAATTTGCTTTCTGCTATACCAGCATGTATGGTGAATACAAGGAGAGTCACCTTTTCCTTTATAGCTTGCAACCAGGCACTCTGTGGAGGGGCAAGAGAGATGTGGGTCAGTTCCCTTCGTGGGGAGATTTTCCACCTCCTTGACAAAGACTGTAACAAGTAAGCAACTGAATCAATTAAATATAAATGGTGAGTTCCTGCCAGACTCCTCTAGCTGGTTTTTGGAAGAAAAAGTTGAGCCTGATAACTTGCTCAGTTTTTTTTCGGGTAACAGCCAAATTACTGAATTTGCTAAAGCACCAGAGTAGAGAAGAGAGTTAGTAATTTTTAATATTATTTTTAAGGGTACAGTTATCTCCTATTGTTGATTATATGATGATTTAAGCCATTAAAGGAAAGTCTTGGTATAAAGTAGCAAAAAAATATTTATTTCCTAATGAGAATGTTTTAGGAAAGTCTTCCTTGTAATAAGCTCTTCATAATATGCTGTAAGTTATCTTAATCTAATACTGTGGACTGTTCTGTGTGTTATAAATTCCTCTCTCACATTGTCAAATTGGATTTATGAATTCTGCACATGAGAAAATGTTATGTAATTACTAAAAAGTAGGAAAGGCAGTTATCAACCTGCCTACATGCTTGCAGGGTTCTGATCCTATCTTCCTTCTCTGAATCTGGGTCTCTGTAAAAGGGAAAATTGTGGCATATTTTCTGTAGCCAGACAAGGGAGTAAAGGGCATGTGCATTGCACCTCGTATTAGTCATGTTTCAGTTCTCCAGACAAGAATAACAGAAGCCTCAGGGCACTGCTTATGCTCTTTGTGCAAGGGTTCATGCCAGTGTGTGCAGGCTGTTGTAAGAGCATAATCTTGCAAAGGCTGCTGTAGTTAGCTGGCTCGTCCCAGGGTACCCTCCCTGCAAAACAAATGGGAGCAAACGGTAACAATCTGCATCTTGCAGCACACAGCAATTTGATGACCCATGTCCGGGGCAAAGCTGCAGTCAAGCCCAAGTCAAATAGCAATTCCATGTAGGGGATGTTTGTTATAGTTCTGACAAACATGATAATCAGAATATCCTGAGTTGGAAGGGACCCACAAGGATCATCAAACAACTCCTGGCCCTGCACAGGACAGTCCCAAGAAACACCATGTGCCTGACAGCAAAAAAGATGATTGAGGGACTGGACCACCTTTTACAAGGATAGGCTGGGAGAGCTGGGCCTCTCTACTCAGAGAGTCTTCAGACTCAAGAACAGAGGACTAAGAGGGAAAGTCATCAGTGTTCAAGTATCTGAAGAGAGAGTGCCAAGAGGATGGAGCCAAGCTCTCCTCAGTGGTGCCGAGAAATAGGACAAGAGGCAATAGCCAGAAATTGATGCACAAGAAGTTTAGCCTGATTATGAGGTAAAATTTCTTTATTGTGTGGGTGACCATGCACTGGAACTTATTGCTCAGAGAGGTTGTGGAGTCTCCCTCACTGGAGATATTCAAGAACGATCTGGATACAATTCTGTGCAATGTGCACTGGGATGACCCCTCTGGAGCACGGAGGTTGGACCAGATGACTTCACTGTGATCCCTTTCAGCCATACCCCTTCTGTTATTCTGTGATTAGCCAGCTTTTGGAGTGTTCTCAGATGAATCCCATCAGGTCCCATGGACCTATAGGGATGCAGCTGGAGCAACTTCAGGGTTTACTTGGACCTTATGGTTCTCACAGCCATAGTACTCAAGCACAGGGCACTGGAACCCATTAACCCATCCCCAGTGTAGAAGACAGAGGCAAACAAAGAATTAACCATCCTGTCTTGCCTATGTCCTTGTCTTCTGGACCTGTTTGTGCCAGCTGTGTGGTGTTAATGCTTAATACCCAGCAACTTGATGTCCCCCATAAGGTCAAGGGCAGTTGATTTGGAAGTGTCCTTTAATTCCTCAAAGAATTCATTGGATTCATTGTCCCTGCTGGGAGGTCTGTAGTAGACTTCCATGATATAACCTGCATTATTTATTTGTCCCTTCATCCTTACTCAGTGGCCCTCAGCCCTGCCTTTTCCAACTGTAAGCTCCATACAGCCCTTCTATGGGCCCTCCACACACCCCCACCTTGCCTGCCCTGCCATCCAACACAGTTCTTCAGTCACAGGACTCATCTCACCAGGTTTCACTTATGCCAATGTTGTCATATCTCTGAGACTGGGACAAACCTTCCGGCTCCTCTTATTTGTTCCTCATGCTGCACGTGTTGGCATAGAAATATTTTAGGTGTGGCTCATTTTAGCTGACACATTGTGGAGCAGATTGAGGGATCCCAGTAGTGCTCAGCTCTTCAAGTTTTTGCTTTCCATCCCATTGCTTATCACTGTCAAGTCTGATTTTGTCCCTTTCCCTCTTCCAGTCTGGTTTAAAGTCCTATCAATGAGCTCTGCTAGCTCCTATGCCAAAATGGGTTTTTTCCTCTCTGACGAAGGTGCATCCCACGAGGCAACAGTAGACCTAGTGTAGTACAGATCATCCCATGGCCAAAACAGCCAGTTTTTCCAATGGCACAAGCCTAGGAACTTTGTGTTGGTCTGAGGAGTCTGCCTGTTGCTTTTGATATTCTTCCTTGCTACTGAAAAGATTGAGGAAAACACTACCTGTGCTCCTGTTCCTTCAACCAATCGTTCCAAGGCCTTGAAATCTCTTTTTCCCTCAGACTTCTCTTTGTTTTCTCACCAATAGTGGAAAATAGTCAGAGGGCTGTAACAGACTGGACAGTTTTCTAGTAGTGACCCTTACTCAAGCCCCTGATAGACAGAATTTCCTGTCTGAATATTGGGCCCTCTATTTCCTTGAGAAGGGAGTCACCTATGATAACTACCCTTCTTTTTCTCTTAACAGAGATCATGGTGCAGGGGGTCTGTTACCCTATGCGGTCCCTCTGTCCCCAAAGCACCTTTGTTCACATCTCAGGTAAAACTGTGGCAAGACTCCTGTAGTTTTAGAGCCTCATACCTGTTACAAAAATGCCAGTCCTACTTGTCATTGTCAAGTTTTCAGGAAAAGGAGGAGCCTGCCTTCTGGTATGGACACTGACAGTCTTCCAGCCTTCATGTTCAAGAGATCCTTGATTAACTACTTGACAGGGTACCAAGTTCACCTGCATCTCTACTGCAGTGGAGGTTTGAGGCTCCTGAGGTTGTAGCATCTCTGAGAATAACGTACCAATCTCTCACTCATTCTCTCGAAGCCTTTTCATTTCCTCCCATAGTTCCTTCACACAGCTCATTGACAGATGCACACCTTTTGCAAAAGGAGTGATTGTAAGTCCCAGCCTCACAGAGAGTCATCAGACACTCTTGTTAACCTGAGACCTGGTGAACTATATTTACCAACAGAAGGTCTGTCTGGCTGGAGGCCTCTGACATGGCTGGTGCAGTGACTCAAGCAGCTGTGGGGAAATGAGCTCTGCGACGTGTCAAAACCATACCTGAGGGAGCATACACTAATAAGACAGGGAATGAAAAATTCTCTTTGTGACCTTCTTCGCTGGCTACTGAGTTTGCTCACTGCCTCTATCGGTTGATAAAACAGGGTTGAGGTCATTGACACACAGCCCACTTAAGAAAGAATATAACTAACAGTGCCTGTAAGAAATGGAACTTTTTTCTTAAAGTCACTTTGTAAAATCTGGCTAAGATCACTCAAGGGTACAAAAGTGAGCATGAAATAGTGTTGTGGCTGTATTACCTACTGCCAACTACCAGCTCTATGGACCTATATTGGCAGAAAATATCAAACAGTATGACCTTTATCAAAATCCATTTTGTTCCATTTTCTAATCTAAAAGATTATACTTTAGAATCAAATTTGAAATCATCATTTAATTATATGCCATGTTTCATTTACTGTCAAATAGACACATGCAAGCTAACACAGTAATTTGTCCATCTGCTATAGCCATAAGAACTTTGAGCAACAACATCCATTGATTTTCTCCTTCACAAAATTCCTTGTCCTTTTGCTTGACCTTCTTTTCAAAGATGATCAAGCTATCCTGTTTTTAGTTTTATTCTAGTGTGTTCTAGTGAGAGAAAGAAATGTAACATAATATTAATACCATTTTAAAAAGGAAAAAAAAAAAGGTATGCAGTTTTCTCTGATAGCTGCAGAAAGTGGCTTTTTTTCCCTAGCGGACCAATTGGGTGTGTAGAAAAACAGGAGCTGAAAAAATAATCTTTCAGAAAAAAATATAAGAAATAAATACAAATTCCATGCTACTGGTTGAAGCAAAACATGGGACCCTGGTGGTAGTAAATAAAATTTAAATAATATCCTTTGTTTACTATAAAAATAATATTTTGTGAGTTTATTCAAGCATATAAATATGTTGACTAATGTAATGAATTAGTGTGCGCTGAAGAGGCAATTATCAGCTGAAGAAGGAATAAAGGAGGGACATGGCCAATTAGTCAGGAATTCAGTGCAGGTGGCTGCCCTTGTTTAGGTTAAGTAAGCAGTCTCCAGAGGTGATGACATTTCATGAACTGTGAAAGAAACTTTAGCAAAGAGATAAAGCACAAACCTCTTGTATGATTTGAAGTCTGAGTTTCAATCTATGACTTGACAGAAGAGGTGGTTCAAGCTAAAACTTTTAAATGGCAAAACAGACAGACAGGACATCTTTTAAAAATAATATTAGAAGAATAAACTCATGTTGCTGTAATTTTGAGAGTCGTTGCCAAGATGCATTTTTCATGCTGTCTGCGATTTCATTTGCTTTGTTCTTCTCTTTTCTAAGAATTAAAGTCATACAGAAACAAGTGTAGGAAACTGCATGGGGGAATCTTTCCTGTTTGGTTTCTAGTGAATTTTAATACATTTGGCTACCACTTTTATGCAGAGCATGTAGAAGAAAGAATCAATCATTTAGAACTTTCTAAGTTCAAGTTGTTGAATAGCTTGCCACACCATGCTGACAATATTGAGTTTTCATTAGGTTTTACAGGATACAACTCAGACAGAATTAAATCAAATAAAGATAGGTTGACCTCCTACTGCTCACACTGGCCTTCACTTTTGTTTCTGAACAGTAGGAGAAAATCCATTGTAAGCATTTGCTTTTGCAATGGTCTGTTATATTATTTCAGCTGTGCAACTGCTATAAGAAGAGAGAAGAACTCCCTTGCCAAAACCAGAGCAAAAGCACTTAAAATTATCTGTGGGAAGCCTGATGAAAATTTACAACCACCACAAGCTAGTCACACATATTTGCATGTTTACACAGCAGAAAAGGTGTACAGAACTCAGACTTCTAAGTCTGTCAGCCCAGGATGTGTTCCCAGAAAAAAAAACCTCTGCATCTGCTGGGAAGGCAGGCAAATAAAAGTTTGTATGCAAAAACCTAAAGAAAATAGTTATGACAACAGTCATGCTAATTCTTCATAACTTAAAACACTTTTCATCCAAGCGTCTTTATTTTTTTCTAGAAATCTATTAGCCTTTAAAACCTAGGTTTTGGAACAAAACTGACACTTTCTTTTATTTAAATCCTTTATTAAAAAGGCAAAAGTTGGAACTGATCTCCATGATTTAGACATTCAGGTGTGATTTATTTTATTAAATCTAGTTTCTCAGTTCACCTCAGCTTTCCTGTCATGTCCACTTTTGAAACTCAGTATACCTTTCAATTTAATAATGATGCAGAATTAGATGTGTAAACCTCCTAGGCAATTTACATTGCATTTTTTCATAAAGGCACATAAATTTCTCCCCTGACAACTGTTTTGCTATAGTCTCCCTAAGGTTTTCAACCCTTGACTAACTCTTACTTATACAAATCCATGCTAACTCATGCATTGCCCCAATTGCTATATTGCCCCAAGAAGGCCCCTTGATGAGCCAAAGATGTATATAATTAAAGTTAGAACTAATGAGTTAGTTTGCTGATAGCTCACTGTATTATACAAGACTACATATTATTAAGTATTCAATAAGGAAATGTTGTCACATAAACACTGGGTGTAGTGAGATGCTAGGTCAATAAGCAGACAGAATCCACTCCTTTCCCCATGCTGTCCATACCATAAACTGTGTGGAAGTATGGTACTTAAATTCCAGAGTCCATGCCTACTTCTTATTTGTGAGGTGCAGAGCATTTTTACACTAGCTTGGGAGTCCAGCTAGGGTCCTTATTCTCTAGGTTGTTTCCCGAGATTTACCTGCAAAAAGTGGAGAGCTCATTATATAGTTGCAGTTATTTTTTTCCACTTTGCTCTTTCCTTTTCCTCTTCATCATTCCATGTTCCCTCATGTTGGAGAATTCTTTCCACAACTGCTGGCATAGCTTCTTTATTCCCCTAAGTGCATCAAAAGGTATAGCTCATCACTAACCTGAGGTGTCAGTGCTGTACTGGCAAGCTCTGAGACATCTGTCTCCTTCAGTATCGGAGAGGATGGACAAGGACATGCAGAGTCTCAGTCACCACTGCCTTGAACTAGCATTTCAGGAGGTACTGAGTTCTTTTACACACTTATGGGAGCTACTTCTTCCTGCACATACCCAGTCCTTCCACTGTTTTATGGCTCTTGTCCTCTTGGTTTAGAGTCAGCAAAAGCTGAGTAAACATTGGCACCTCCAAGGCCTTCTTTTTGAGTGTCTCAAAAAGTGATCCAAGATTCCTAAAGATTTTTCCATTAGAAACAAAAAGGCTCTGGCTGTAAGACTTTAATGGCCTGGTATCACACTTCAAATGATGTCAGGTAACTTTTCACACTACAAGAATGTTATGTTAGCAGAAGACTATTAATAGCAAGATTCATGCCATAAAGAGGACAAGAAGGAGTTAATAACAAACATTTCAAAGTCTTCTTTCTATAAATCAGCAGCTATAATTAATGAATCCATAATTCATGTAACTACAGTACTATTAGATATAATTCAGTAACTACAGTTATTCTCTACAAAATGTTTTCTTATTAAAAAAAATGAGATGAAGATTTTTTCTTGAAAAATCTTTATAGCACCCTTCTCTCCAAAGAGAATAAAGGAATAAATTATTGTATTATAGAAATCAAATGTATTAAAATTTTCTTGTGATGGCCAGCATAAATCTCTTTTAACTTAACATACGAATTTAAATACAAATTACTCACAGGCACAAACACAGAGAAATTGATACTAATTGCTCAAGCACTCATCCTAATATGTTCTTGGAATTATAATGAAGGAAATGTGGTATGTTAAATACTATGAGTGACATCTCCAAAATTAAGTTTCTGTCAAAAGATTTACAAAGTAGTAGGCATATGCTCCAGTTTGCCGTGAACACAGAACAGAGCTGAATGCTTTTAAGATTTGATTACAAAGTCAATGACTACAGCAAATGCAATAGATACTGTCACCATAGAACTCCAACACAGAGATTCCAAAACAAATTCCTCTTTTCACCATAAACCCCTGCTTTCAGCTTAACCCTTTGTCACAAAATTAGCTTTTCTAATCTTGGTCAAAGTGACTATTTGAAGAAATTTTCCAGTAAGAAAGGCATAGCTTAAATTATCACTTACTGTCTGCATGATTCCCCTCTATCCCCCAAAAGAACAATGTGAATTATTAAATGAAAGGATAACAGTATTTTGAATTGGGAGCAAGAGTTTAGTTACAGTCAAAACCCACTGATTGTTTCTGTGTCTGTTTTTACTAAGTTAATTTTTTCACAATGTTGGAACAGAAGTAATTTGAACCTTAATATATTACTAGGTAGAACTATTAGGATAACTCCTAGTAAACTAGACATAGGTTTGCATGTAATAGGTTGGCAAAAGATTTCCTGCAGAGACTTGCATCATTTGACACCCTTTTCCTAGAAGTAGCCCACAAAAAGTACAACATATATATATATATATATATATATATGTAAAATACAAAAACTAAGGGTCACATTAAAAGGAATTAACATGTGTAATGATGATTTAAACATTTCATACCTAGTAGCCTTAACATAACACTTGGCATCCTCTGAGGTATTTCAAAGATCCTCTCTCTTAGCCATGCAACATAATCGATGCCATCTATCCCAGACGACTTTACACTTTTACAGTTTCCAAGCCCTTCCTAGGCCTCACCTACCTCAAAGGAACTATAAATGCATCAAAACCCAATAAATCTGTGAAGAATTTATGACCTGCTTTCACCAATATCTGAAATAACTTCCTTTGCTCCTCAGCAATGATTTCTCTGCTTCTGTGTTCTGTAATATGCTGTTATAGACTGCAAGCTCCCGAGAGCTCTTAAGCAGTAGGAAAGTTATCTCCAGCATAGGTGAGGTGCTGGATAATTAATCATTAGGTTACACTGGTCACAGCATTGCACAAGCTTTTAAAGAACATATCTGAATAAGAGAAGCTACCAGCCTCAGGCAGGATAATACAGAGTATGTAATTTTATCAGGACCACGTCTCACTCTACCATCAGCTAGCATGGATCACCCATTTCTGGCTATGGAATAGCCTTCATAGACCTCTGCAAGGAACAAGTTATTAGTTGTGGACATGTCAGTCCTGAGTTTCTGTCTCGACCATTCCAGGTCCCAAGAAGCTTCCTGTTTTGCCTGATGAAACACTCTATCTGTTCATCAGCTACTTGTCAATCTGCCCTCCAGGTTGTCTTCTTGCAAGGTGTTATTACCATCATCTTGTCCACCTATCAGAAATTACTACCCATGACATGACTGTATTCGTTGAATTCTGGTAAAGCAGCATGTCCAGCTTCTCTGTGACCATCAGTGATGGATATATCCCCAACCAGCACGTCGCCAGTGGATCCTAGCAGATCATTAATGGCAGGCATTCCCCTGCCTAAATAAGGCCAGTAGTTACCGGTATTGCAAGGTATTCTAGGACCTAACCCATTGGTTCAGAAAATTCAGACACACCAGAATCATCTACTTGATAGTATTCTTCATGCTTGAACATTTGACTCTTCCTTATGAAATGGACATCTTATTTTAGTGCAAAATTGCTTCTATGTCCAGAAAGCATGAATCTTCATTCTCAGCAGTGACAATTGTCTCCACTGTCATCTTTTACGTAGCTCTGTTGTGGTGATCAGTGTAGTAAAGCAACTGCTCTAAACTCTGTCTCAATTACCTTCACAAATTCCATTAAATGTTTCGTTTTCTAAAAGAGATGCCTATGATACCAAATAGATGCCAAAAATGAGAATATAATCTGAACCACTAGCCACATACTGAAAATGGAGCAAAAATATACAGGAAGTCCTTCCAATATTTTTGCAGGAAAGACTTGAATGCAGCCTTAATCTCCTGTCTAACAAACACATTTTGACTTTATAACAGTAAAAATTCCGCAAAGTACAATGCTTATGAACCATTCTGTTGATGCAGAGATATCCAACTCCTTTTTTTAATATCTTCCGCTCCCTCTTCTCCTTCTTCAAACAATTTACTCCAGTTTTCCTTACTGTCTCCAGCTTTTTTGTGAAGGGCAGACTTTCACTTCTGTTGTGATGACAACAGAAGAAGCCTGGCTGTACTTACTGTAACACACCACACTTCTCTGTACCTCTCACTAAAACATTTTCAGATAAAAAATGTTCATTACCTGTCATTGTTTGACATCTGGCAATGAGTGGTAAATATTCTTTACACAGAGTACCAATAGCCCTTCTTCCTTATCAGAAAAGGCATTGCCCAGTGTACACACACAGGAGTTTTCTTAACCTTTACACTCCATGAAAAGAGCTTTATCAGAATGGACACACTTGAGTCTCTGCTTGTGCTGGGTCTGGCTGGGATGAAGTTAACTCTCATCACAGCAGCCTGTATGGTGCTCTGCTCGCATTTGTGGCTAGCAGTGTTGGTAACACACCTGTGTTTTGCCCATTGCTGATCAGTGCTTACACAGTATCAAGGTCTTCTCTTTTTCTCACTCTGGCTCTTTCCTCAACCCCCAGAAATGATCCTGGGGGTAAGCAAGAAAATGGAAGGCGTACAGTGGGAGAGCTGACCTGAACCACAGCAAGGTCATATGGTATCATGCTCAGCACAAAAAGCTTAACGAAAGGAAAGGAGCTGGAAGAGAGAAACATAGGTTCTTATGTCTTCTTTGCATGTCACTGCTGCCTGTGATGAGGATCTGCTTTAGAGGAAGTGGCTGAAGATCTTCCACTGCTGCCTGTGGATGAGAAACAGTCAATAAATTCCTTGTTTTGCTTTGCTTGCACATAGAACTGTGCTTCACTTATTAAATTGTCCTTATCTCAACCCACAAGTTTTCTCACTCTTGCTTTTATTGTCTGCCCCATCCCATTGCAGGGGGGAAAAGAGTTAGTGAGCAACTGTGTGGGTGCTTAGTCACCAGCCAAGGTCAGGCCACAACATTACCACATTCATATATCCCCAGAGGCATACACAGAAATAGTTTTATGTCTCCCTTGTGCTATATTCGTCTGTACTTAGCTTTCTTCCAATTTTTATGTTTAAGCCATAATGCATTGAGAGACCCATGTAGATCACACCTGATATCTATAGGAAAGCAAAGGAAGTAGCACTCCACATTCCTCTGAAGAGAAAAACTGTCACCACTGATGCTTTCATCAGCCTCTTCTATAATGAAGTCTCTCTGCTTTACTCTACAGCCTGCTCTCTTTCTGTAGGCATATGATTTTGGATTGGGTAAGGATACCTAGAACTTTCACTTGTGAGAGGATGATTAGAAGAAGGACTTCCTAAACCATAAATAAGAGAACAAGACTCTGTGACAAGAGCTATATCTTTTATTGCTACCAAGTTGTGGTTTTCCTCTTGGAAAGTACAGCAAAATTGCTGATCTCATGAAAGGCTAGCATAAAGAAATAAAATCTGGACTCTGCAGCCACAATAATTCCATACTCAATTGGTAGGAAAGAGGTCTCAGGTAACCTTGAAGAGTGTACCAAAGTCTAGCTGAGGATGCTGGTTCTGGAAAGAGCTTTTTTTCTTTTCACAGGAAGGTCATGGGGTTGGAGAAAAAGAACTGTAACAACCCTATTATTAAAAAAGTTTTTCAGGCAATAGAAAAGAAATCTGCTGTAAATTTACACCATTTGGCATCCATGGTAGTATTTAATTTATATCTGCGCATCAGGATCTTGAGAGGAAATAGAGCAGCTCACTTCTAAATTTCCACACTGCCTAGGTTCAGACATAAGGTTCCTATCAGTCTAATCACTCTACCTCATGGTACAAGGCAATCACCCCATTACAACTTCTTCTAAAGCTTCTGGTACTGAACAGTATGAAAAAATATCTATGAAGCTAACTGAAACACACGCCTGCTTTATAATGAGTATTTTGTGTCATTGTACTATGACTATTTTTTACTGTTCAGAAGCAAGATAAAAAGAGGTATTATTTAGCACACTATATCTCTGGGGTTAATAACAAGAAATAACTCCTGCGACAAAATGAAAGGTGAATACCATGGGATAGGGTTGGTTTAACTATATACATCAAGCTGTGTATGTGAAGATCTCGTGCAATCCAGTGACTCCCACCAGTTTAAAACCAACTAAAATAAGTATGCAGGGATACAGAGACCACTCCTTTATCAGCAGAAGAAAATAAACAATTAAATAATTCTGAACTGTAATTTATATTATTTTCTTCTGCAATCTAGCAAAATAAATGTCATATGTATTTCACAGTACTATTAATGTCACTTTGGTCTTTAGGCTCAGAGTTAGAACCAGAAATTTCCAGGTTAAACAGTAAAAAATCTACCATATTCTTTGCTAAAATGGAAAAAAAAATACAAACAAAACAACAAAACAAACAAACAAAATCCCCCAGGAGAATAACATGTCCCAAAACAGTAAAAAAAGTACCCCAGGGATCATTCACAGAATTTCAGCCTCACGCCGGAATATGTTTCCAGCAATGAATAAATGAACAGACTAATCACATGTTGGATTGCATACTAAAACCTGTGCAAATTATTTTACGCAACCTTCTTCAAAGTATTGTTGATTGAGTTAAAACTGGATTTCTCCTCAGACTGATTATCTAATGTGATAGAAAATACACAGTCCAAGAACAAATTTAGATTTCTGTGGAAAATTAAACTGGAGTGTGAGGTTATCCACTGAGGCATTAAATATAGCTGTATAATTGTATCTGCAGATGACAACTGTGATATGACTGAACTTCATCTGCTTTCCAATGAAGACTTACAAAAAACATGTTCACAAAGGACAGATGCTTCCTTTGAAATATTTGGAGGGGAAAATTGATTTTCACAGCACACTTTTCATAAACAATCACTGTACTTGAAACTTCTGAAGAAGTAGCTCGAGTGTGAAAGTTTCTGTTACTGAATAACAAAGGTAAAGAGAGTTCAGTGTATGGTCATTTTCACAAAAGAGAGTAACTGAAAAGCTATAAGCAATTTGAGTAGTCACCATTCAATATCACTAAGATCATTATGCCATTTTTTTCCTTTCGTTTTCTTTTTCTATAAGTGAAAGACTGCCCAAATATATTATTATAGAACTATAAGCTTTGTTTTCAATCTGGTCAAAATACCAGTAAAGTTATGTATCTTTTTGAAATGAAAATATTCATAAGAAACAGGTACACAAAATGTAGGGTCATTTTTTATCAGCTCAAGAGCAGAGTTAAGAAATTAAACATAGAGAAGTGACTAACAACATCTACATATTTATTAAATTGCTACTTAGAACCACTTCAGAAATCATTATTCTAGTTATGATTTAACAGATCTTTTCAAGAAATATTCTGATTATGGTTATGATTTACCAAAGGCATAAATCCAGATGGACACTTCCTTAGCCATCTTTATCTGAATTATTATTTTCTGCTTTTCTATTTTTATGCACAAATCTCTTCCCTGTGTGTGATGATCATAGACTCATTTAGGCGGGAAAAGGCTTCCAAGACTATCAAGGCCAACTGTATGATGATGTGGTAGGCTTGAGCATAAAAAAAAATGTGTTATCCACACCTGGCAAGGGTAGAACACCTTTTAAAAGATTTATGATCTTTATACTCTTACCAATGGCTAAGAAGGGGAATATTGGTCTTGTTCCACAAATAGCATCCTTACACATCTAACAATGCTTTTAGAAGTTGTAATGATGTAATGACTCCCTATGGGTACATGTGTGGTGTAAATCATGTTGTGTTATTCCTATACTCTTAGGATGACTGTCTGAAGCCTATCGGGGTGCCATGCAGTGATTAAATTAGAAGAAA
Source organism: Pachycephala philippinensis (assembly GCA_013397055.1). Lineage (NCBI taxonomy): Eukaryota > Metazoa > Chordata > Aves > Passeriformes > Pachycephala > Pachycephala philippinensis. The sequence continues at coordinate 255,077 of VWZT01012663.1, read as the reverse complement.
TTATTTAACTTACAACAATAACAAAAGTGTATCCAGTGAGCTACACAGTGGCAGGAAAATTAGGTGGTGGAAAATGAAAAACGAAACATGTTCCAGATGCTTCCCACTTTTGGAGAACAATTTTTTTGTTACAGCTAAAAAAGTATAATTTAATTTCTAATATTAAAATGTTGTGTAGCTCTGACTGATTGAGGCAAAAAATGTGACCCTTTCTTGTTATCATTCAAAAGTCTGTACGGAGAGTAAAAATAATTACTATGCTTTACAGTTTATTGATGGTCTTATTAACTTGAAATACTTGAAATACACCTAAAATAATTACGTTACACATCTTCATGCAGCAAAATTTTCTTTAAGCTACTCACACGGAAAGACATATAATTATGAACTTCTGGTAAAGGTAGTAGTTTTATACAGCAGCAAAATATCGTGATTAAAACCAGAAAAAAAAATTACTTTCATCATTAATACCACAAGTGCACCTGATAAATCACATAAGCAAATGTTCTGGATTATGAAAATGACAGGGAAGAAAAAAGGTATGGTCATGACCCCTATCAGGCCATACTATAGGAACACAAGGTGTACAGTAGGGCTACTATAAGATGGTAATGGAGAATAATTGAATCTGTTAATGTTAAGGCTGGTGTTGAGAAAGTGAGATGCCTGGAGGAAGAGAGAAATCTCTAACTTGTATGACAGTTACAGCTGCCTCTTTCTGTACCTGGAACACTTCTCTAAGAATTGCTACAAGGGTATATAAAAGCCTTGACAGCTGCAAATGGAGTTAAAGACAAATGCTAACATGGAAAACATAAAGCTAGACATTTCAGTCTAAAATTTAATAGTCAATGTAAATCATAGCTTATTCTCCTGCTATAAATAAGGCAAAGTAGATATCAAAGGAAGATAATGAGCTACACTAGAGGCTGATGTAATTTGAGGTAGCTCCTTTGGAATCTAACTAGATTTACATCAGACAAGATCTTCCATACAAGCTGCTTTACAGACTTAAATAAAACAGACAAGGCAACCAGGGGGTATAAAACATACCAGGGGAGTGCATAACAATACATTGATACAAATAGAAAGTTATATATTAAGACTTAAAAGGATGTGAGTTGTTGAAACGCAGCTTTGCTGACTCTGCTTTGTGGTATGACTCTGAAAGGATCCTAACCTCCACAGTTAAGAAACCAGAGATGGTAAAGTAAGACAAAGAAGAGGATCAAATAAGGAACATACTGAGTGAAGGAAACACCTATGGATAAAGAAATCCAATTTTCTATCATAGCTAATTTTATTGTGAAAGAAAAATGAGTTAAGATTGGTGAGAGGGAAGGACATATGAACAGACCTACACATGCGTGTAGTTTGCAACCACTTCTGCTAATTTCCACTGGCTGCAAACTGATCTCTCATCCTTCTAAAAGAGGAACAATTATTAAAGCTTTAATAAATAAAATATCTCCAGAAGCAGTTAATGCAGAAGAAAGCCTGGACCTCGTGGAGTCAGGTGTCACATGAAATGATTATCCTGCTTTTAGCATTGTCATGGTTCAGCAAAAAATCCCTGTCAACTTCCAAATATCTCTTGCCTTCTGCATGCAGGGTGGTTTTCTCCAGTTTTAGTTATGGCAAGTCTCACGAGCTTTGTCAGACTGCTTCTTAGATCCAGTATTTTTGTTAACTCATCCATTGCTGTGGTGTTTCTACACCATTTCTAAACTGGTATACTTATATTTTTTTCTCATAGATCCCAATGCCTGCCCATTAGTATGAGTCCATATTTGCTATTGATTATTGAGAAAGATCATATTTCAGATTATTTGATTTTAATAAGAGACATGGAAAGAATAAGGGTGGGTTTTTTTCATATTAAAGAGAGAATAACTTTAAAACATCAAAAGAATTGCATTATGGGCATAATAATCACCAAAATAAATGTTTTGTATTATTTAGTGTGGTTATCTGCCTTGTAGCAATAATATATTTAACTTTCTTAACTGATATTAAAATTTAAAAAATTAAACACAGTATGTTAAATTTAGAAGTGTCAAATGGGTTGACATAGAAGAATTAAACTCTGTCAAAGTGAAAATTATAATTTGAAAATTAAATTTGCAGTTATTTATGTAACATTTGAAAGCAAATTATAACCCTCTGAAATGCATTATGATGATTTTTTTCTTTAGGAGACAAGTCTTTTATGTAACCATAGAAGAACAAACTATTTTAACTGTTTTACTTATTCCTAAATACCTATACTTCAGTCATAATTATTATTAATTTTTTGCCAAAGTTTGTTTTCTAAGTACTGGATTACCTTGCCTTTCTGTACCCTTCCCTTACAAATGATGCTTTTCAAGGTTCTTCTCACATGTAGCCCTGTTGCAAAACTTTGAAAAACGTCCAAAGTGCAAAATTCTGTGTGCTACATTTGAGTTGAGTACTTCTGGTACTTACACAAACTTGGATTGTTAAACTACACATATATTATTTTGCAAACATTCTGAAATGTCTGACATTTGATCTGAGGAGATCATTAATGGGCAAGGCTTAATCTGATCTCTTATGTGTTACAAGAGCACACAACAGAGGGGCTGGGAAAAGTATTATTTCAATCATAAAAAATTATTAACATTTGAAACTATTTCTCAACTCCAATTTTTTTGCTAACTCATCAGTGATTTATTTTGGAGCACCAGGGTTTTTAAACCAAAAGAAGGTTTTACTATGAGGCAAGTAAGTCAAACTTTGCTGTTAGGTACATATGCAAAATGTGAAATTATGGCAATGCTCTTAGTGCTTTCAAAATCCCGGGCAAAAATAAGAAAGTAGTTAAATAACAAATAAAGAAATTATTACAGGTTAAGATAATATCTAAGCAGTCCTGACTACCTGATTAATACAGAAATACCTCAAGACAATTAAAATTATTGAACACAAATTTTGGGTCCTAGTGATATCTCTTTTTCAAGAACCAGACTTGTCATCATCCTGGATTCTTCAAATGAGAGAATGCTACTCATGGGGGGATTTATTCTTCCTTGATCTTGGGTAGCTTGAGCTTATTTTTGTTATCAGAGATCGCTTTCTCCTCACTGTAGCCCAGCTAAAGTCTGGAAATGGTCCATCAGCCTTTCTCAATTAAAAATGCTGCTGTATTTTCGGGGTTTTGACCTCTCCGTTTGTCAGACCCCAATGTTTGTAAACAACATTGCCTAGCTCAGGCAGTTTAGGTATTAGCAAGGAAAAACGGAGCTTGTAGTTCTAGCCAAGGTGAGTCCAGATCAGTCCTCATAACCTTCAGAGTAAAGTCAATTCAAGATCTGAGGCCTTTTATTAGCAATAGTTCTATGATATTTAGGGATTTACATTCTATTGTGGCCTAAGTCTGGCATAAAGAGAGAAATATTTTTTTGAGAAAAATGGACCACATTACCAGACTGGTGGACACATACAGTCAAGATGCAGGATTTCCATTTGGAAAATATGATAATGTTCAAGGAGAGTCTTGAACCTGTTCTCTGGCCTGGTTCCCTTATTCTACTACTTGAAAGCCATTCAGAAATAGCCTTGAGGCTTATGGGGGCTTTGCCAAGAACTTCACTGAGCAAGATCTTTCTTAAAATGCATCTATTTAAAAGGATATATTGGAAAGCATTTGGGAAACAGCAACACACATCAGTTGCATAAATCAGATTCTAACACTGGACTGGCTACCTCAATAGAAGAATTTTATTTTAGTTCTGATGTAGTAAATGGACCCACATGATTCAAAGGAGTTCTTTCAAAAGCAAAGATTCTTCAGGCATCTGAGAGAGAGCAGCAAGCATAGTGAACCTATTTTTAGTGTGCCTTTGTAAGTAATTAGTTCATATATGTGTGTGTATGTATGTCTCTCTCTCCCTCTTTGCTCTCTCCCCACCGCACTTCTCTTCCTCCCCACCTTTGGAGAGTGTTTTTGATCCAGCTGAGAGTGCCTGAACAAAGTCAGAGTGATGCAGGCAGGCAGTGCTGTGTTTACAAAGACCTGCAGGTGATTCTAATTTTTGTGTGCTTTTTACATGTGCATATAAATACTCATTGCAAGAGATGAGAAGAGATCCTGAATAGCCTTCTTTTCTTTCGCAACACTGAATTCCAGATGGATGGCTGTCTGCTAGAACTTGGCTGTCGCAACTGATCAAGATATGGAAAAGAAGGAATGACATTAAGGCAATCATGTACTCATGAGAGAAAAAAACAAACAAACAATGAAACAATTTAAATCCCATTTCTGCAAACAGTGTGCTCTAAGGTTCAGGAAGAAGTGAAAGACAAACTCTGTTCTCAATTTCACTTCAAAATGGGATCTAAAACCAGACATAGATGAAAAAAATCTTTTCCATGAATGTGAGCACATAGAAAATTACAGTAATAATATATTGATCTATCAAAAGATCATACTGAGCCTTATGTGCCATAATGCTACAAATCCTCACTTTTTTTTTTTGAGCATACAGAATTTATCATCACCTGCTTCATTTTTTCTTTCCAAAGCACTATTTTAAGTACAAAACCATCTACACTTTCAAAGTCTGTATTATGCTTTTTAAAAAATATTATAAATTAATATAATAAAGGGGGTATATTATGTGCAATTTTAGGCTGAGGGTAATCAAATGGAAATATGTTCCTAAAACATAGATTTGACTGCATTTAAAGGTTGGTGTTTAAGTAAATAAATATACTTCACATTTTGCATCATACTTTACTCTGTTATTTAATCTGATTTTTTCTTCCGTGTGATTATACTTAACACTAAAATGTTTCACATTTTGCTTCAAACAATAATTGTGTTTGCAGAGACGGATTTCCAGATACATACATTGGGAACTAATGTAAACCAAGAAATATAATGTAAGCACAAATGGACAGGAGTGCAACAAAAATTTCTTGTTAATCTTTCAGGCATGCCCAGTGAGAACTATGTAATTATGTGCAAAAACAGGGTAAATGCTAGCTGAATGAAAAAGTGCAACAATTAAATTTTTTTGTGATTCATCCCATTGCCAAATGTAATTTTATTCTAAAAGCTGAGTTCATAGAAAATGAAATTGCTGAAGTTTAGATTTTACAGGTAATGCTCAGATGACTTTTCTGTCTTGACATCTCACTGTGGAAAGTCTAAAGTTTTGTATCTTGTTGCAGTTTAACCCCAGACAACAGCTACCTACCACGGAGATGCTTGCTAACTCTTCCCCCACCACAGTGGGATGGGGAGGAAAATCAAAATAGGCAAACCCCATGCACTGAGATAAGAACAGTTTAAGAATTGTATTGTTGTTATTATTAAGGAGACAACAAAGAAAGGGAGACAGAGAAATAAAACCCAAAAGAAACAAGCAACAAATAATAAAATTCCTCACCGTCCACTGACTGATACCCATCCCGTCCCTCAGCAATGATCAGTTCCTCACTGCCAGCTTCCCCCGGTTTATTCACTGGGCATGGTGTTCTGTGCTATGCAATATCCCTTTGGCCAGTTCAGTCAGTGGTCCCAGCTGTGCTCCCTCCCAGCTTCTTGTGCAGCTCCTCACTGGCAGAGCATGGGACACTGAAAAGCCCTTGACTTAGGGTCAGCGCCACTCAGAAACAGCCAAAACACCAGTGTGTTATCAACATCAGTCTCATACTAAATCCAAAACATAGCACTGTACCAGATACTAAGAAAAAAATTAACTTTATTCTAGCTGAAACCAGAACAATCTACTTCAATTTTTGATATTAAAATTTTCCAGTTACATGACAATTGGGGTTTTTTTTTATGTTCGTATTATTTTTGGGGAAATAAATTGTTGTTTGTGCTTAAGCAGTATCTGGTTCTGTTAATTAGGGATTTATTAAAACAGATAAGCAGAGTTAAATTTGGTTTCAGCCTAACAGATCGTGCCCCAAGCAAAATGCATTCTACTACTTTTCCCAGTTACAGTAGTTCCTAGTGAGAGCTGAGTTAATGCATTCAGCATAGGTGTTCGCTTCTTTCTCTGAGAAAGTGCTCTTACAAACCTTTTAGAAAAGCTCTATCCTAACTATCATGGATTAAAGTCTCAAAGGAGATGGGACATTAAACTCATTGTGTTGAAACTAGATGAAACTTAAAATTTGTGAGTCAGAAAGAAGAACCTAGATAAACTCTAAGATTTATGGTTAGACTGTGTGTGCTGGCTGAGAAAAAAATCTCTAGTCCTTGCTTTAAAGGCTTTAGGTATGAAGGGTGTTCTGTTGGGTGGGGGCTGGGGTTGTTATTAAAAATATAATATATAGCACCAAAATGTGGGATCAGAACTCGCATATAACTACTTCATGAGCAAATGGATTCCACAGGATTATGAAGCTAAAGAGTTAAAAGTTTTTCTGCTTTATCCCTAGCATAGCATCCTCAGAAGAAAGTACAAAAAATAACCCAATTTAAAGAGTATATTTTGTGTTGTAAGACATTGTATTGGAAGATAAAAAGGAAGTATGAATTAGTATCACCTACCAAATAGCTGCATAAAAGATGAAGAGGGTGAAATCATCTCTTTTATGAGGTATTTTCTGAAAGAAAGCACTTACTGTAGTTTTCTTGAGTGAAGAAAATGTATGGACACATAGCTTACGTCATAAGATTTCAGGCTGAAAATTTTGGTTAAACAAGGAAACAGGATTTATGAGGCACCTCTGTCATAAATGATATTTGTTGGTTTGTTTCTTCCTGCACTAGCCATTTTAGGGATTTTTTGTTTCATGCGGCTTTAGATGACCCCTTACTCAAAGTACAAGGCAAGGAGATGGCAATTTTTTACATTCTTTATGTACTGTACAGAAAGTCTGTCCTGCAATTGAGATGTTCAAAGCTCTTCTGTATTTTTGCATAGGTGCTTATGGTCCAAACCTTGAAAGTTACAACATAGAAACTTTGAATGAATTCCCATAGCATTTTATAAATTGCCTAATAACAAGAGGAATTTTTAGAGGAGATTAGGATGAAAATAAATATTTTTCAGGATGTGGACCATGATAATTAATAAATTCTTAGGATGTTATATTTTTCCTGCTTTTTTTTTCTTAGTTTTCCTTTCCTTAAAGTTTTTTTGGTTTTGCTTGGTTTTGGGTTTTTTTTTTAATTATCTTATTTAAATTAAGAGAAAAATAACTATTTAGTCTTGTATTTTAAGATCAGTCATAAATATATTGTGGTCCTTTAGTTGTAAGGTGTCATCTTGAAAATTCTACTTAATAACTAAGACTACATTGTGTATGTGTGTATATATATATATATAAGTCTTGTGTCATTTTTGTAAATGTCAGATAAAGGTTTTATTTTGCCCCTCACGATTTGTTGAAATTTCCCAAATATGATATTTCTTCACCCTTTTTGAAAGCCTTCAAGACTCTGGACACCCAGCTAATAACAGATGACATGATTTCTTATTCTCTCATAAATACTGTGCAGTTCATGGAAGAAAAGTCAATTTAATGGTTTATCTCTTTTCCTATTCTCTTTTACTCTGTATCTTATTTGATCTTGAAATTTTCAACTTCATCCTTCACTGATCTTTTATTTTGCAGTGTTCAAAATCTTTTTAGAAATGTGGTTAGCATCTCTTAATACACATATCTATTTCAATTATCTCTTTCCTTTCTAATATCCCCTTTATCTGTTTTACTGTTTTCATCATTCTTCTCAGATTTCTATTACATTTTTCCTTGCATTTTTAATATCCTTTTTGTCTTTTTTAGCATTCTTCTCAAGGTCTGCAATTCACATTTTTTTTTTGTCGTTTGATAGCTCTTAAAGAAAGATTTACCTAGTAATTCTAGAGTGTTTATTTCAGTTAACTTGATAATTATATGACATGAAGTTATTACACAAAACCATCCACTGTAAACTTTTTAAAACACTAAACATTTCTTCTTAATTGATTACTTCCTCAATATCATTACATTTAATTGTAAATAATCCCTTCAGTTATAGCCTGCTTGAAATTAAACATTCATTCTGGTATTTATGCCTGACTGAAAAAGATTTGGCCAAACACAAATGCAGTGACCACGCGTAATTTAGCAGTTGTACTATTTTTGTTTTATATATTGCATTGACTATGAAAATGACAACCTCTACTTGGGTCACTTTTTCTGATTCTGAGGACGCATTGCTTCATCGTCTCCTCTCCCTTCTAAAATTCCCAATTTTAATATATCCATGTTTCATATATTCATTTTAGTCTATTTCTATTTCAATATATGTCTGTACTTCTAAAATCAGTCATAACCTAGTGTATTATCTCTATAAAACATCAGTACTTATCTGAAAAAATCATAGTCTTCTTTATATTTTATAGCATTCAATTCATAACTGACCTCCATTTGTCATTCATAAGTATATCTGTTCTTTCTGTGACACATTTCAGATAATCTTTCCCCATCATTCAGTCCATGTAACAGTTCTGTCTTTAGTTCCTCAATGGACTAAAGTAAAACTTTTGAAATTCTTATTTCTTTATGAGTACTCTTTTTTTTGTGGATTTACATAGCTAAAAGCATCCTCTTGCTTCACAGCTGGCAATGTCTCCTAAAACCTTCCTTCAAGTCCTTGTGCCCATTCGTACCCTGAATTGTTATGTGGTTATATTCGTTCCTTGGGTCTGTATTTTTATTTATAAAACTAATGGAGTTTCCAGTTGTCCCCACTAACGTACTCCTGAGTACTTGGATCCGGCCTGTATCTTTCCAAACCTGAAACACTTACATATATGTAACTATATAGATATGCATATTCTTGCTGAAACTCATGTATAATATTCATACAGCTTTGCAGGATCAACAGCTTACATCTACTGAAGGATCTTCAGGTTGGAGTTGGTGCAGGATGCTATATGGAACCACAGCTGCTCTATCACTTGTGCTCTTTAACTGGACAGGGGAGGGGAGAAAAAAAGATGGAAAACTCATTGGTCACATAAGAAGAGTGAGATATCATTCACCAATTACCATCACAGGCAAAACTGACTCAACTTGGAGAAAAATTATTTTAATTTGTTATCAATCAAATCAGGATGAGATCATGTGAGATTAAAACTAAATCTTAAAACACCTTCCCCCACCCCTCCCTTCTTCCCAGGCTTAACCTTACCCCTGAATTCTGTACCCCCTCCTCCTCAACAATACATGGGGGCAAGGAAGTGGGATTATGGTCAATTCACCACATTGTCTCTGATACTCTTTCCTCCTCATGAGCTGGACTCCTCACACTCTTTCCTTTCTCCAGTTGTTGAGTTGTTCAGCCTCAATAAAAGGAGGCTCAGGAGAGACTTTCTTGCTCTCTATAACTGCCTGAAAGGAGGTTGTGTCCAGGTGGAGGGCTGTCTCTTCTCCCAAGTAAGAAGTGACAGGACAAGAGGAAACAGTGCCCTCTCAGTAGTTAAAATGAATGTTTGAATAAAAATAGTCTAGAAGGGATCATCAGTGAATAGAAGCACTCATCTACCCCTGCAGCTACAGTACCTGGTTAGGATTTTTAATTTATATTGTCAAGAGGTCTTGGCTACTCAATGGAAAATTCTCTTCCCTTGGGAAGTTTTATCTAACTTTAAGACATTTAACTGTCTTCAAAAAGTGTATGGAAGAATAAGTATCTTAACAACACGGCTCTGAATTCCGCTTAGGGGGCAATTCCATAGTTAACCATCAACAAGCACTTTCTTTGAAACTGAGGTTGTATCTGCACTTTGTTCGCAATAAGTGGCTATGAAACATGGAACAAGTAAAATTTTAAACCTCTAAGGTGGTTTCTTTGGGGGGGTAGTTGATGTGGAGTCTTGGGTGGAGCCTTTTTCCTCCCAGGAACAGTTGTTGGAAATGCCTGCTGAGAGACATCTTTTTTGGGTTATGGTGCTATTCTCAGTGTGCCTAGATAATTTCTGTTCAGACTCTGTTCATGCTCAGCAAGCTCACGTCCATGAGGAAACAGCTAAATATATACACACAGCCTCCTTTATGTAGCAGCTTTTAGTCTTTTGTCAACTTTCCAAGTGCATACAGTGAAACCACGGAAAAGGCAAAGAACATCAGGAATACTATAAGCTGGTGGTAAACATATAATTTTTTTCCACTCAAAGACTACATGAAAAGTAAGCAAAGACTGACTTTTTTATTCTCTTCTTACAGTATCTCTGAGACTTCAGTATTCAGACTGGTCTGTTTACATATTTATTTATTTTTAATTCTGCATTTGTGGATGTGTCAGTTATCACATAAGATACAAATAACATTATTGATATTTTTTCCATATTTGAAGTTTATTATATATGTGGCTTCAGGTTTTAATATTTGCAAGCAACCCTTAATTTATGTTCACAGCGTGCATTTTAATTTATGAAATGGCCAAAGGAAAAAAACCCAAACTATTCCAGGATCCACAATTACAACCTGGACCATTTAAATCATCTGAGTCCATGACTGGTGACAGCTCATTTCATCCAGAAGCTGTGTAGCTCACAAAGTCTTAACTGATAGGAAACTAAAACTAGAGGAAAGTAAAAGGTTCTAAGTAAGAGATTCCCTTTACAATAACTAAAATCCTGCTCTTAGCCAAAGACCAGAGAGTCATAAAGTCAGTTAATTGAATGACAACAGTATTCTGATATCTGTAATAATGTTATAAATACTAGCAGATTGTGTTAGAAAGACACAGCTCACTTTTCTTTTTATACTTAATCTGTTTTCAAACAGAAAGAAAAAACCCTCACTGTTTATTAATCAAAAATATTTTGTTTCTAAAATGGCAGCAAATATTGTAAAAGGATACTTCATATGCAAACTAAAAGAACCCAAAACCACAAACCTAAAAGCAATGCCTAATGACATATCCAGATATGGCTAGATGAAGATACCCTTTTAAATCTTAACCAATGCCTTAACAAATTAGTTTGATTAACACTGTCCTACTGCCCTCTGGCTTCTGAAGGCCAAGAACAGAGTTTACACTTGTAATGAAATGTATTTTAGTTACAAAGACTATTATACCAAGCACTCTCTAGAAATGAAGCCTGTTTGTTTAGAGTTAGCAAGCCCAAAAAGCACTTTATGTCTTGCAAACCCTAACCCTTTTTTCATGCAAATAGTTATCAAGGAATTTGTCATGGTCTAAAATCCTAAGGGGTTCTGACTGTTCCGTCAAAAGCCCTTAGAAGCAAATACACTCAATGACTCAAGATGTCATCCTTTCCAAAGTTACACGTTAAACATTTCAGGAACAGACTAATCATGTGTTTATTAGCCTCTGCTCTGAAACCATCAAGTCTAGACAGCTTTGTTGACTTAAAAGTAAGGCTAGGTCTCCAAAATTAATTAAATTCATCCATGTGTTCTAAAAATACCATTACATGACTTCGATTATTCAAAACCATGGATTATGATGGAATGAATCATAGAATTGCATGGGTTGGATGGGATCTTAAAGATTACCTAGTTCCAACATCCCTGTCGTGGGCAGGAACACCAGCTTGCTCAAAGGCCCCTTGCCTTGAACACTTCCAGAGATGGGGCATCCACAACCTCTCTGGGAAACCTGTTCCAGTGCCTCACCACCCTCACAGTAAAGAGTTTCTTCCTAATATCTGATCTAAACCTACTCTCTTTCAGTTTGAAGCCATTCCCCATTGTCTTATCATTACATGCCTCCATAAAAAGTTTCTCTCCATCTTTCTTGTGGGCTCCTTCTAGGCACTGGAAGGCTGCAAATAGGTCATGCCAAAACCTTCTCTTCTCCAGACTGAACAATCGCATCTCTCTTACCCTTTCCTCATAGGAGAGGTGCTCCATCCCTCCAACCATCTTCCTTCCTGGCTCTACCTTGGCCTCACTCACAGGTCCATGTCCGTCTTGTGTCAGGGACCCCAGAGTTGTATGCAGTACTCACAGTGCGGTTGTAATACTTTTTTGTATTCAAGTCTAAGTTAATTTCTAACCAATGATATTCCACTATGGGTAAAAGAAAAGAAGCCACGTGTGTACTCAACAATTTGTGTGTGTGTGTCTGTGTCTGTGTCTCTGTGTGTGTGTGTAGTTAACATCTCAAAAAATCTAACTAAAATACAACAAATAGCCACCATTTGTTCAATTAAAGAAAAACTAGGATTCTGAATACAAATTAATACAGAAAACATCCATTGATATACTGTAACTTGTTATATAGAAATCTTATTTATATCTGCCCCTTCCTTTGATGCTAATCTCATGCTCACAATGTCCCTCTAATGTCACTGCTCTGTAACGGGTAACACAGCAAGCCTTCAGTATCCCAAGGCCTTGACTAGGAGGGATATGATGTCCATCTTCGTCTTATTTTTGTTTCCTTGCCCTGGACTTCGGCCTCCTGGCTGCTCCCACTGAGTGTGAGCATGGCCCTGCAGCCTCCCCAGGCTCAGCCCCTCAGAGGCTCTTGTTTGTTGGGCAGCAACTCCCTGGGTTTGTCAGACTAATCCCATGGAGGCACTGGCACAGCTCAGGATCAGGCAGGGGGGGAAACAGGCACTTGGCCCTGAGACAGGAGCTGAAACCAGCCCAGCCCAGCTGTGGCCAAGGTGAGTCCTGAGCCCTGGGCACAGAAGTCTGTAACTGATTTTTGATTCACACCAGCAAAAAGCCCTGTTTACTAAGCTATAGTGTGGTTAGAAAGAAACTGCCCCATCTTATTAATCATATTTGTCCAACAAAGTACCTGGTTGAAGCCTGTGTACCTCAGGTCTGACCCAGTGGCATAAAATGTTTAGTCCACATATAGGATCCCAATGATATTTAGCACTAATTCCAGGCACAAAGCACTTGATTCACCTACCCTTAGGCATTTGCCTGAGGACCGTAAGGCAGGAGATGTTGCTGATATGATTTTTTTCTTTACTTTTTGGGAAATATGTATACATTTCTTATCTCATGTAATTACTCCTTATGTTAGCTTAGATAAACTTCAGACTATAAGACTTATGAACTTCTACATTGATAGCAAAACACGCAATAAACTTTGACATAATGAATGCTGTTAGACTTCCTGCAAAATGAAATAATCATAAATTATGTATACTGATATCGTAAGGAGCTCTAGACAGCTCATACATGCACCACAGAAAAGAAAAAAAGGTAGAAATCCAAACTGCCAGGATACGCCAAAGTGTTTTTGAATATCAAAACAGTCCTCCTTTTCCCTCTGCTACTTATGCTACCAGGCCGTCTGGTATAACATGAACACTGCATGACTCAGCAAGAAAAACAAAAACAACCCATCCAACCAACCAAAGAAAAGACCAAAGAATGCCAAGGAAATCAACCCATAAGTTTACTTTTTCTGACTTGTTTTATCTGATCTCTCACCTCCTGGATCTTCAATTTCATTAGGGACTGAACCATATAATCAAAAATAAAGACAACCCATGGAAAGCTTACCTATTCACCCAAACCTTCCTCTACACAGATAGCTCACATCTGTACTGTTAAGTAAGACAGTGCCAGGAGGCAAAGTCAGCATTAGACTGCTGATCATCCATACTGGCTTAAGTGGTTGCATGCTCCCTGACATGCTTGAGTCATTCCCATTTGCTTTCCAAGACATTGCCTGGGCATGATTTAGGCATTAATGTATGTTAAGGATCACTTGCCATGGATGGTATGGATAATAATGCATCATCTGTGTTGTCTGTGTTTCTCTGCCCTACAAGGTCCTCCAACATTAGCCCAGTTGGCTTTGTATCTTCAAATACCCATTACATGATTCTACCCCACTCACGAGGGCTTGCCACAAAAGCTTTCAGTTTGTTATTGTGAAAACATTGTCATAATGAGCTATATCTCTGCAATTTCTTGACTTACTTTGAAACGAACCCCTTCCTTCACACACAGACACACACATACACACACTTAGAATTAGATTTACTTTTGGCTGTAGAGATGCCATATGGGCCCTGAAGGAGCCGTGGGCCAAATACTGTACTGTGTGAATTCAGTGAGCCTGCGCCAGCTGGCCTCAGGGTCAGACAGTGGTCTCTGAATGATTTTATTTAGTAATATGACATAATGCCCTGCTGTGGCTTAACCCCAGCTGAAAACTAAGCACTAAACTACTGCTTACTCACTCCCTCCAGAAATGGAAGAGTAAAAGTGAGAAAACAAGTGGGTTGAGATAAGAGGAGTTTAGTAACTGAGATAACATTAATAATCATAATTACAGTAACAATAATGTAATGAAAAGGGAGAAAAAAAGAAAAAGAAGAAAGAGAATTAAAACCCAATAAAGACAAATGATAACAAATGAGAAACAGTTTCTCACCACCAGTCAACCAATGCCTAGCTAGCCCCCAACCAACTTTGCCCCTAGATTATATGCTGAGCTTGACATCATATGGTATGGAATATAACTTTGGTCAACGGAGGTCAGCTGTCCCATCTGTGGCTCCTCCCAACCTTTTGTGTACCCTCAGCCTACTCATTGGCAGGGCAGCATAAGAAGCAGAAAAGGCCTTGACTGTGCAAGCACTGGTCAGCATTATCAAAAACTTCTCTGTGCTATCAGCAAAAATCCAAAATGTAGCTCTATACTCCTGTTCTGGTTACTCCTAGATCAGCAGCAGGGGACATGGCCAAGACATTTTGCTATTCAACACCATCATTGCCGGGATGGGGGAAGGTGACTCTTGCTTTGGAGAAGAAAGGCATGGAGCAAGCCTGGTGGATGGAGCACTTGAGATGAGCTGTCACCACTGGCTGCAGTGGCTGCAGTTGTGCAGCATCAGTTCTGTCTGGGTGAGTATTTTGCATGTAAATCACCCACTCTCTGTGCACTTTTTTTTATTAGCATTGTTGCTTTTACTGTTCGTTTTCTTATCTCTGCTGTTTCCAGTAAATTGTTCTCATCTCTACCCGTGATTTGCACCTTTGTGCCACTAATTCTCAACTCCATCCTCAGAGCAGGAAAGGGAGGGGAAGATGGGAAGTGATTGAGCAGGGTCTGGTTTGGGAGAGCCTCGTTAGGAGCACTGAACTGGGGAATACTATTCTTAAAACACAACTACTCGCTACTGTAAAGAAAATTAATTACCCCAACCAAATTACCCCAAATTCCATGCCATTTATGTCATGCTCGGGCTCCACACTATCCAATACATCCTCATTAACCACCATCTGCTTTCTCATCCTTTGATATTGTACACAGATATGATTCCCTTAGTCTACAGCACACCCCTGTGAAATGTCTGTAAAATATTTGTAAAGGTCCATTGAGCTCATTTAGTCCAGGAATTTGGTCTCCATCTGTCATGGTGGTTACTCAGGACAGGAGATGTAGTATGTTGTGGGGAGTTACTGGGCTCCAAATCCAGCTCAGATTGAAAAACAAAGATGCATCAGTTATAAATAAGGAAATCAACCTGAAAGATGTTTAACGATTTCAACAACCACATTTTTTTTAATATAGCTTTCTTGATCCACCATTTACACCAAGCCTTCAAAATTCTAGCGTTGTGTGTCTAGTTTGTCCTTTTGCTTTGTCTTTTGTATTATAAAGGTAATATTTTTTTATATCAAGAGGAGAAAATATATAAAACCTGCATTGATACAATTGCTATGAATATTTTGATCAAATAAACAAATCATATAAAAGGGTTAACTATGATTATAAGTAGAAAATTTTGAAGTATAAGGTATAGAAATATCAGGAGTACTGTGTGTGGAATGTGTAACCATAGAAACCTCACCAAGAATTTACCAGACATTTATGTTTCGGTCAAGAAACTATGGAGATTGTCATGCTCACCAGTTATGCTGCTTGGAAACACACTACCCTTCCTACCTTGATTTTAATATCAAGGATTCCAAACAGTAGACCTTAGTAGAAACAGACAATGATTGTTTTAGGATAAGGATATTGACAAAGTTATTAACTATTGGAACCAATCAATGTAAAGGTTAAATTTAAGAGCAGGCATAGTATGCATAGTGTGTAAAAGAACTCATGTAATGATGATTTAACAGAAAAAGTATATAAAAGGGATAGGTTGTGTTTGTTGAGTGGGACATGTTTTGGAAGAGCTATCCCCCATTTTTCTGGTGCTCCCAGTAAAGAAGTGTCTGCTTATTCACATCAAATTGGTGTTGGATAAGTTTCTTTTATCCCATTTAGTGATACAATAATTTGAAGCCTTTCAATTTTGCTTCCTTACAGCATTTGTTTTCATCTTCACATACGGCACTGGAGAGAATGAACAAAACCAAATTATTAATAAACCTTCCTGCACTTCAGATACATATTTTTTGTTTCAACTCTAAGAGTGGTCAAGTGTGATGGAATACTATTTACTGTTTTTCATATCTTTTTAAAATAGAGTACTTGAAAGAATATAAATGATCCAGAGAACTGAATTAATTAACTAGCTCTCAGCTTCACCATTAATCATGCACTTTATTTTTATTCTGATTTTGGTTAATCAATGACATATGCATCATTTTAATCAAATACTTGATTAAATTTTTTAATAAATACTTTTTCAAACTTCAATATTAATTGCATTACAATTGTTGGAGCAGAGAATGTGCCTATGGTCATTCAAGTGGTGTACACACAGGAAAATGTTATCTTTTACTCTTTTGAATATTCCTATACATATTCAGCAAACATTTTGGAAAAGTCAGGCATAGAATTCATTTTTATCTCACAACCAGCTTAGTGGAAAGCCATTTATTATAGTGTAAAATTGTTCTTTTTGTGATTTAAAATGATCACAGTAGCCTTAGTTCAATTCAGTGAGATGCCTTGTATACTCATACGTGCCAGTATCATCTACATCTAATTGTGTCAGAAAACACAGGATGCTTTCCAAAAAGAGAACTACTAACTAGTTCATTGTACTGCCTGAAATTTTCAGTAATTTGATAGGTGCTCATGGTCTGATCATCACTCACTACAGTAAATTCTGTGTCTCCATGATCCTGAATTTTTCACATTACAATGTATTAAATATTATGTAATTTAAATATTAGTATATTATATTTGAGCAGATGGTTTGAGAACAACATTTCACCATAGCTGAGAGCTTAGAAAGTCATCCACTTCTGGTTTAACCCTGGGATTCAGTCTGAGAACCAGTCTGAGATCTATAATTATATCTGTGTACAAACATTTAATTTATAATATGGCTGGAGCTCTGAAGACTCAGAACAATATAAACAATTGAGAAAAGATTGATTTATTTATAAATTTCTAATAACTTTATAAATAACTATGAAGTTTTGATCTGTCTTTTCCTTCAATGGTACTGTTTTTGCATATCTTTCTGGACTAATTTGTATTAGTTAATTAAGGGATCTTTTAATCACTGATCGCGTAAAGGAAATCACTGTAGCTCCTTCATATTTAACCAGGTTTCAGGAGAGGAGTAGATGACCTAATTTCAATTTAATGAGAAACAGAAACACAAAATAGACAGAAGAAAAACTGTGAAAAATCCCTCCTGATAGTATTGTTTTGATCCCTAGATAATACTTTCTCTTAGACAGGAATTTAACTTTTAATTTTTTTCCCAGTTGTGGAGCTCTTCTGTCTCTTCTGTCTCTAACCATTTTCATCTCACTTACTGGGTGGCTTCCAGTGTTACTTTGGTTGGGGTAGAGTAAATTTTCTTCACAGCAGCAAGTATGTGGATAAGTTGAGGGTTTGCACTGGCGGCAATGCAGGTAACATAGAGATGTTTTAGTTACTGGTGAGCAGTGCTTACAGAGAGTAAAAGCCTTTTCTTCTCCTTAACCCTCAAAGCCAGGAAGTCGGTTTGGGGTGCACAAGAATTTGGGAGGGGACACAACCAGGACAGCTGACCCCAAGTGACTCCAGGGATATTCTAGAGCATATGGCATCATGCTTAGCGTGTTCAGGTTTATGGCATTTGTGTTCCCAAGCCACTGTTATGTGTGACAAAGCCCTCCTTTCCTGGGGATGGCTGAACACCTTGCTGCCTTTTTGAAAGTGATGAAGGAATTCCTTATATTTCTTTGCTTGTTTTCATGGCTTTTGTTTTACCTATTGAACTATCTTTATCTCAACCCACGAGTTTTCTCACTTTTCCTGTTTGCGTTCCCTCTCCCAACCTGCAGTGGGCGAGTGATCAAGTGACTGGCTGTGTGGGCATAGTTGCCAGCTGGGGTTAAACCACAACACTTCCTCATTTTACTCTGGCAGCCCACAATACATGTCAGGAATTAATTTCCTCTGACAATTAGGGGTTTCTAGAATGAGGTATTGTAGCAATATCATTTTTCACAAGAGCTTGCAGTCAAGATTAGGTCTTGTTTTGTCAATATTATCACTAATAAAAGTAAAAATGTGAGACCTGCTATGTAAGAGAGTGCTATTATAAGGAATGTAAACTGATTCTTTGCCATTAACATTTACATATCAGGGAATTGGAGATCGGTGTTTTTGCATTAATTCTGGACTTCTCTTCCATGCACCCTTTCAAGTGTTTGCCATTACACGCAGATTTGGGTAGAAAATCATATAGTGTAAGTACATTGTTTGCCTAATCTTTGTTCCAAAAATATAGAGCCTAGTTAAAAAAAGTTTTCTATTTTTGTAACTCACTGAAGCACCAAAATTTCACTGTCAGCAAGAGCAATTCAGGATTATAATGTAGTGCTGATTTAGGGAAAATTATATCTTCACTGTAAATAAAAAAATGTTACACTTTTGTTATCATTATTATTATTCAAAATAAAATCAACATGTTTTAAATCATATTTCAGAATAAAATCTTTTTCTTGAATCTTATTTCAGTAAATTATCATGTTCTTTTTTCTCACCTTTCAAAATCTGATTTATAACTTAGCTTCTTTGAATGGTTTCCTGAATGACATTTAAAAGCCTGATGAAAGTGATGTTGTGAAACATAAGAAAGTGATGGTTTCACCCTTCAAACTTTTAGCTGATGAGGTGAACACTGCTGAGAATCTGCAGAAGGTTGCAGCAGAATACTGGAAATCACTAGAAGGACTAAATGTGGAGGGAAGTCTTAGAAAGAAAGAAATAGCAAGGATCTGTAAGATACAAAAGAATCTCCTGTAGGTGTGGTGAGTTGACCTTAGCTTCCTGCACTTTGCCCATCCAGCTGCTCTCTCACTTCCCCTCTTCCACAGGATAGGGGGAAATAATGAGATGGAAAAGCACCTGGGTTGAGATGAAGACAAGGAGGTGCTTACCCCTTACTGTCATGAGCAAAACAGACTGAATTTGGAGAAAATTTATTTAATTTTTTGTCAATTAAAATAGAGTTGAATACCAACAAACACAAAATTAAAACATATCCCTATCCCTGCTTTTTTCCAGGTCAAGTACTTCTCTCCCGGCTCTTCTAATCTCCCTCGTCAAGTGTCACAGAGGGTGTGGGAAATGGGGGACGGTCATCAGTCCATAACTGTTCCTTTCTCTTCTCATTCATTTTTTTCTGTGCTCCAACATGGGTCTTCCATGGTCTGCAGCTACTTCAAGGCATATCCACCCACTCCATCATGGGGTCCTCCGTGTGATCTGCTCCACTGTGATGTCCTCCACAAACTGCAAGGGAATCTTTGATCTGGTGTCTGGAATACCTCCTCACCTTCCTTCTTCTTTGGCCACAGTGTTCATGGACACGCCTATCTCGCATGTTTTCCCTCATTCCTCACTGACTATGTAGCATTTTGACCTTTCCTAAAAATGTTTTCACAGAGGCACCACCAGCTTGGCTGATGGGCTCAGCTGTGTCCTGGGATGGGTCCTTCAGAACCAGCTATGTTCAGCATAGGACAGCCCTGGCCACCGCTTACAGATGTCTCCAGCATCCCTGCTACCAACACCAGGATATGAACACTCAGTACAATACAAATAATAAGCTGGAAATTTCTTGCTTTCATACTATCTAGAAAAAAGGTTGTAGCGAAGAAATCCTTTGTGTGACAGATTTCTGTTGGTAATGAGAGATACTTTGGTATTTGTTGCCCTGAGCTTCACAGTCCTCTTGTTGTCATTTCTGTGAGACTTTTCTCACAGGCCTTTTCTGTAAACATAGCCATGTTTTGCTAACCATGCCAGATGTTTTCATTCCATTTCTCCTAGGCTGAGACATTTGATGGATCTTTCCTTTGACCAGTGTGATTGAGGGGTGTTGATTTCTCCCTCCAATCCACGGTGATTTCTAAGAACATATATAAATAAAGTGGGGACCAGACCCCCAGGCTTTTTGCCCTCTTTCTCTCAACCCGTGTCTGCGTTGTTTTCTCTCATGTCCAAGTGCAACAGGTATTTGTAATCTGATATATATGGTTCCATATGTCTAGGTCTGTTAGCTAGCAATGTCCCAAAGTAACATAGATGTTTGCTGGCACAGTTTCTACAAACTTAGGATCCAGTCCTATGCTTTCTAGGATATGTAACTGATATGAAGAAAAACAAAATAAAACCTGTTTTGCACAGGAAGAATAATTCAGTGTAACTTCAGGTTTTATGGGAACATAATTTGCATTATGTGGCAAAATATGGCAATCACCTCCTTCTCACATCATGTTTTAAATAATGTGTTTCTTTTTGTTACTAAGATGTGAAATACATATATATTTGGAGGTGACTCTTTGTTTCCTGTAGAACTGATTCTTATCACAAACTCCAATAAAATCAGTATTATACTGGAGAAAATAATTTCTCTCCCTTGCTTTATTTCTGTCTCAGCAGTATTAAAGAGTGCACAGATGAAACTGTTATGAGATGTAGTTAGTAGCATTGGACCTGATCTGGTGCACTAACTGGGTCAATTGCTGTTTTGTATCCCTTTGCTCCTTCTTTTCCCTTTTGTAAGCTTCCTGTGCTTTCAGCATATTCCCATATGCTAAATGTTACTGTTTCACACATCTCCAAGTAAATAGAATAGCCTAGAAATTACAAGAATTCAATTTTGCTTGTAAAATGATAATTTATATTCTAAATATTCTAAAATAGTAACTTGTTTGTCCTCCAAATTACTTGATGAAATATTTTACCTTGAGTTTAAATCAAACCAACAGAGCTCCAGAAACAGATGTAAGTGTAAAAAATACGTTTATTGCCTACAGGAAGGCAAAATATTCCTTCAATGATTTAAATAAAGAAGAGATGCAAAATGTTTTCCAAATTTTTTTCCCATTAGCTTGGAGGATTCAATAGAAATATGTTTTAGGAGGCTTTTTTTATCCTTATATTGGTAGGTTTTGTCTATCCATGATGACTGAAGGGTATCATAGGGCTTAGTGATAATGGTGTTTTCACTTCTGCAGATTCCTACAGACAAATTGGCTCTCTGTCCTCATGCTTTGGACTGTCTGGACAAAATCCAGTCTTATAAATCCGGTCTTACATCCATAAAGCATGTCTTAGCCCTCTAAGAACGAAGACCTATTTTGTAGACATCAATCTCATTGTCAGTATCCAGACTGCCCTGGAAATTCCTTTGGACAAATTATACCTAATGAAGATGAAGACCATTGTATCCATCATTACCTTGGCAAGACAGCTTTGGCAGAGAGAGAAGGGGTTGGTGGTTCTGGGAACTAGCATGCCTAGACAGCTGGTGTAGGAGACATGCAGAAAGGAAGAGAAAAGGGCAGGGAGCTGTCAGTATTCCAGGAACCTTGGTCTTTGACAAAAGAGGTTGAGTTTGTCTTAACTTAATGGACAGCTGCTTCTTGGAGTTCACTGAAACCTTTTGAGTTGTTTTCAAAGCATACCACTTATCTCTGAAAACTCTTCTAAATTACCAAACCACAATATCTGAAATAAGGGAACTTATGCAAGATCCATCCAAAGCTTTTGCAGGTAGCAATCTGACAATAATAATTCTTAAATTAATAAAAAGTAACATTTTAGTGTTGGAAAAGAAGTACAAGAATGGAATATACTCAGAGAACACCATATTTTGTAAAGGAAATGTAATTGATATCTATTGACTGTAAATCAATTTACCTTACCTCATTTCATTAGGAGTCATATGACATACTACTTATGATTATGCTAAATTAAAATCAGACAACACCTGTAATTTATAGCTTCATTATCTTCTTGGAAACTAGGTACACAAAATTTTGTGTTTTCTCCCTCAAGTACATATTGAAACAACTAGAAATAGTGGCAAGCAGTCCATGCCTTAGTATTTTATTTAGCTATTGGGTCACCTACTGTAAATTGTTCATTGTTGTAGTCAGGTCAGTTTAATCAGCAATCAATGAAGTATTTATTTTGCTTTGGGAACATCTTATTTAGTCTTTTCAATGAGATGGACAACAATGAAAAGCCCAGGCCTATTGGCAACCACTGAAAAATTTGACAGCTGTGAGACCAGTGCTTTAGCTTAGCTCTCTATGAAACCTAGTGCAACTGAAAAAACACTATCTTTTTTACTAGATCTGCAACTAGAAAAATAAAAAAAAAAAAATCCTCTGCTCTTAAGACTGCATTTATTTATCAAATTATTTTTACCAGAATCATTTCTGCAGCTTTAAAGTCATTGCATAAGTGATCCGTTGAGTGATATTCCATCTATTTCTTTGACAGTACTGGATTTGTAATCCTTTATCTCTCAAATTTCCATTAAGAATTCCTGCCATATAGAATCCAATAACATGATTCTTCACAACAAATACTCAAAAGATCTTGTATAACTTATTGTGCCTACTGCAGAAGAGTCAATATGATTATTTTTGTAGGGCTGGGCAATCTCAGAACGACTTCAATTCTACCCACATTAAAAGATAATTTTTAAGTTCCTAAGTAAAAGGCTTTAGATCAGCATTCATGTCACTCAGTAAGACATGTCTTAGGCTCTTAAGTACTTTTAAAGCCTTTATTTAGCCAGATTTTACACAGGTGTCAGGAAGAAGACAATGCAGTTTTAACAATCAAGTAAAAAGATATATTCAAGTGTCTATTTTTGTATCTTCATCTTTCAAGGTCAGTTCTGGTTTTGTTTTAGTGAGTTACTGAAAGCTGGCAATTTCTTTCACTTGTCAGCATCCAACTGATATTCATAATGCAAACAATTCTTTTCCTGTCAAGAGGAAAAAAGAAACAAGTCACCTTTGATTCTATGATAAAAATGAAACTTTTCACTCAGCACTGGGAAAGAAATTAAGCACTGTTAGCTTCAACATGTAGTGATTTATGTTTATTTATTTATTTCTTTATTAAAAAAAAAAAAAAGTACATTTCTTACCTAATGAAATAAGCACTATTTTGATTCAAGGTCTTGTTACCACAATAAAAATTAAACATTTTTATTAGAAAAAAAGTACTTTAACCTTTGGTCAGGACCAGATTTTCCATTTCTGTATATTTCTTTTGGGGTGGGTAGAGTTTCGTTCTTGTCTCTAGCTAGGCTTTTCAGAATTAATTAAGGAGTGATCTTGATCACACGCTGAAATGTACTATAATCTTTCTACAATCACTACTCTAAATATTTTACTCCCACTGTGAGCAGAACTAAATATCTACCGAAATGTGCAGAACATAGGGATATCAAAATGGTATAAAATGAGCTTAATTCCTTTCTGTTATCTCCAGAAATCTGACTAAAATTGATGTGAATGGAGTTACTCTGCTTTGATCAAGTATCAGAGAAAGCAGAATTTGATCTGATTAATGCAAGTCACTTTTCCACTTTTCAAAAATATTTTAAAGGAAAGTTCCATTTAACAATTAAAGACAGGACGCTGCAATCACTAATATCCCAATTAACTCTCACATTTACCAGTGTATAAATCAAGGGTTTAGTAAATTTATTTCCAGAACTTTTTAAGTGGCAATAAACAGTTTGTTTTTAGGGTCAGTGGCCTGAACAGAAGACTGAGAGGAGATAAGGATGATATTTAGAGGTCTGTGAGTGATTTTCAATTTGAACTCAGTCAAAAACTTTATCTATCTGACAAATTTCCAAATTTGTGAAAGAAGGTTAATGATATCACAAGAATATTTTGTGGTGTAATAACTGGTTGCAATGTCTTTTTTAGAGTATCAGAACAAGATATTAACTTCACTGTAATATTTTGGTGGAGTACCAAGGGCATATTAAATGTGACCCACATTCTCAAAAACATTTACTTTGATCTTGAGGAAAGAGTGCAGGACTGTAAGATGGGAATGAAATTCTCTTCCCTGTCCTTTATGATGTGTTGAATAATATGAGTTGTGGGGACTATTATTATTATTATTATTATTTATTATTATTCTCCTCCCGTAAACGGGAAGAAGATTCCCATGTAAACCATTATGTTTACTGACAAGGCAGGCAGTATACTTGAATATTTATCTGCTGTTCATGGAAACTTTTCTTGACTCAGATTTTTTAAGAGGTAGTTTTTGCTGCTAACTTTTGTACTTCCATGGTTTGTCCTAGTCCCTCCAATACTAACAGTGTGATGCAACTGGTCATCTGCTTGCTTTAGGTGAGTTTGTGTACACATGGTTCTAGAAAGTAGAAACTTGAATACACGTTTTTACTTGACTATTAAAATTGCATGGTCTTATTCATGGCAGAAGCTTGAAGGTTATCTGAATAAATAAAGTCAGGAAAGTATATGTAATGTCAAACTAATATAATGATGCAAATTATTTTAATAAGTTTGAAATTCAACAGAATAATGAAACAAGATAGATGGCTGTTATATTACATGGAATTTTCATGTTTTCTGTGTATGAAACTGAACTCCATGTCCTACTGGTGGGTTTTGGGGTTTTTTCCCCCGTTTTTACACACTGTTCATTGTTTCATTTTTATATACTTATGCCACGTGTTTACCAATGCCCCCTCCCATACTTTTTCAACAAGAAGATACATGCATGAAAGGATAAAATAATACACAGATTGAGCTAATATCAGTTAAGGTATTCTGTAAAAAATATTAAAAAATTATACAAAATACACAGTTCAGTAATCCTACTCAAAAAATAACCCCAATCTTTACTTCAGACCTGTAGGCACAAGTTTGTATTACATACTTTTCTGCAAAACAATTCTGCTTGAATTTTGAAGAAAATCTTTATGTATCTCCATCGCCTAGTCCCATGAGGATTCATCCAGAACCCATATAATCTAGAAATTTTCCTAAAAGTTTGGATGATAACAAGTATAATCTAGAGATTCGCCTAGTCCCATGAGGATTCATCCAGAACCCATATAATCTAGAAATTTTCCTAAAAGTTTGGATGATAACAAGTATAATCTAGAGATTATATTCATTACATAAGCTTCTGAGCTAAACTAGCTCGTACTGACAAAAAAAAAAAAAAAAAGGAACAAGCTTAGAGTTTTGAGACTAAAATATTCTTTTTGGATCAGAAGAAAATGATATTTAACAGTAACATGTACAACTGCAAAAAGTGGGCAGCAATATTTGACTACCAGACTCATGATTGGGAAGAGTTGTCTGCAAAGCAATTTTACAGAAAACAAGCAGGCTTCTAATAGATCACAAGCAGAGTCAACAGTCCTTTGAAAAAAGAAAGCACCACAGCGGGTTTTATAAATGAGCATATAGATGCCACAGGACAGGAGGGGCTTCTTTGAGAAACATACTTCAAACAAGACCTCTACTGGAGCACTGTACTCAGTCTGGACCAACTTCATAGTGCAACTACACTATCATCTTTGAATAGAAGACTTAGACTGCAGTCTTTTACAGGATAGAATAGCATATGTTTGACTTGCAGGTGTTGATTCAAGGGACAGCAAAGGGGATCTTAATGAAGAGAATCGTCTGCTTGCTTTTCTCTTTCCCAAGTCTATCTTTATTTCACACTGATAAGCAAATATGTAAGAAAATATAATACTTCCATAACATATCTGTCATGGAAGATAATTTTCCTAACGTACTTTGAAAATACAGCTCCTGTGGTAGTCAGTATCTATTTTTATTCTCTTCCTGTGCTCAGATATTTCCAGGAAAGAAATCCACAAAACCCCAAAAAATTTCTGTTCAAATCTGTTCTCAGTTTTCTCTGCCTCTAAGATTGCTTTCTTAGTGCCTCTAAGTCTACAATCTAAATCCTATTCTCCATAGCAAACCTTCCTACTCTACCCAGTTAGGGAGGGCTTACAGCAGAGGAAGCACTGAATCATTCCAGTTCTTTCCAAAGAAGACCAACAGTTGTTAACAAGCCTGTCTCCCAGCTTGTTCTTGGAGGATTCACTTGATTATAAAATACTGACTGTGTTATTTTGCCACCAAATCCTAAAAAGAATACTAGGAAGTACTAAAAACTTAGGAGAGTAAGTGTGTATTTCATACATGTCATATCAGTAAAAACCAGAAGTGTGTAGTTGAGATGAGGAATTGGATGATGATTACTTGTAGAGGAGATGGACTTACTAAAGGTTGTTTGAAGTTCACATTAATAGATTAAAATAAAATAGACTATTAGGAAGAACAAAAAGAGAGTATAAGTTTCTCTCAATATAAATATAACACAGCCACCTCAAAAGTAATATAAATATCTGATCAACATAGACACCTGCAACTGTTCTTTGGTATATATTATTTGTTCAGGTCCTTGGAACTGAAGAATGAATTGATCTGAGAATTAAAGTAAAAAAAAAAAGTAATTTTTAATATTTTAGTGATTAGCAAACCTTGTAACTCCTTATCCTATTTCAACATTTATACAAGGATTATGGAAATCAGCACCACCAGACATCTGAGTTGTAAGTGGCTGTTACAGACAGGTCTCCAGTGCAAGGATAATCATGATAGATTTAAGTCAATGCCACTAAATATTGCTGTGATGGAAAGTGATTGTATTCTATTTTATTGAGGACTCAGGGAACACTAAGACACTCTGGTTTTCTCTTGAACACATATTAAAAGCAAAAAGGTAGTTGGCAACTGCATCCGTCACCTCATTTTGAAATATCATGGTCACATTGCTTCACTTCCACCTCCTCAGCTGCACCTCTCTACTCCTGAAACTCCTAGTGAGAAAACAGTATAGACAGAAAGGTCTGTGAATACAAGCACATCCCTTGTGGTGTCTCAGCATGCCATCTGCCACAGCTGTGAGTCTACACGGCCAGATCTATTCCAACGGACCAGGCACCTTGTGCAGGAGAATTTGTGAGACTTCACATTGTCAGAGACTGAAATAGTTCATGCCTCGAACATTGATACAAAGTTTTGCTCATTATAACAAAGACTGTATAAAGAAGCTACAACCAAAGAAGCATCCCTGAAGATGCTTGACTGGAACTTTGGACTGTAAGTCAAACTACTGAGATTAGATAAAGGGGAAAACCCATTCTTCAATTACCTGAAACAAACAAGTAAACAAGGAAAAGAATGCAAGCCAAACCCAACAGCCATGCTAAGAATCATCTCTGGCTTGCTTCAGGGTGGGGGAGGCCATAGCCCACAGACCCATTTGCTGGGAGCAGGTTTGCCCAGATTCCCCCCCCCAGCCGAGGTGGGGGGAGGAAGATTCGGTGTGTTGTAACCTCTGCTCAGGGGCAGTGTATCCATCCTCCCTTACACAAACTGTCTATGGAACCCCCAACCCCACAGGCCACGTCCACTCACAGGGCATTCATGTGGGAGGGAGCTGAGGGGGTGCCTTAATCCACCAAAGACCTCCTGAAGTGCTCCCCAGAGCCATTCCTGAAGCCTTGCAGCACAGGACTGCACGTGATGGAACAAACCCAGAGTCTGTTGTAAGAGACAATGGCAAACTCCCTCCCCCACCCCCCAGGGAGGTGCCTCGGTTTTCCTACCTAGCCTCAGAGTGTATTAACCCATGGGATTCTATGCTTTCGGGGGGGCACCTTAACCACCAAGAAGACCAGCTGGAGAGAATCAACGTAACATCGTTGGGATCCACGGAGTGGTGATATTTTCCTTATTTCCCAGTCACTCTCTTTCTGTCTCCCCCACCTATTTTCAATTTCTCTCTTTCTTTCTCTCTCTCTCTCTCTCATATTTACTATCAAATAAAACCCATACTATTGTCACTGCAAATGGTCTCATTTGCACCTTAATCTGGGCAGAGGCATTTCTAAGAACTTTAATAACCAGATCATGACACCCATGAGCCTCTCGTATATGTGTGTTGTACCTCTCAGGTGACCATCTCCAAATCTTGGCCCCCTTATCCCACTGGGGAAGAAATCAGCCTCACTGTGCTGTGTCTGTATTGTAAATGCATTCCCTCCATGTATCTTTGAGCTGTTTGTGGCTGATTTAACATATGTTCCTCTTTCCCTTCCACTCTGTCACTGCACTTGCAGAAAAAGGATGGCATGTTGCTAACAGACGGGGTGGCAACCTCTTCCTGGATGCCCCTGATGATCACTGCTATGCACATAATCCCATGCCAACAATGTTTTGCCAGTCCAATATTTCTGGAGTTCAAGTATATGTTTTTGCTAGGTACTAAATAAAATGTATGCCCTTCTAGTCTTGTAAGCAGCATGCTGTAATGGAAAAGTTCTCTAATTGGGAGGGAAGGCTTGCTTTCAATGCATGCAATACAATTACTTTGTCTCTGTAGACGTGTGCATTATATAATATTCCCCTTGCCTCTACTCTGATAGACTTCTCCTTTACTTACCACTTTGCATTAATAGAATGAATGCATATTTCATGCTAACCAGTAGTTCTCTTTATACACAGCATCACATCTAGAGCTTTCTGCCTCAAGACTTGCTTAAACAAGAATTACTTTACGATATTAGGAAGAAAATTTCTTCAATGCAAATTCTGTAAATATATTTTTCAGCTACTGGCTTCCCTCAGCAAGTAATAGAAAACATCTAACAATGTCATCTGGGAAATTAATACATCTGGAAAAACTGTAGAGTGAACTCATGTATGCTTCTTACATTAACATGCGCAGATGATGTCTCTCCCTGTCTAGAACCTTTAGATTGTTTCTGTTGCACTACTTGTTCCTATCATAAAGCACAGAAGAAGTCTCTCTTGGTTTGAAATTTGAATACACAGGGATAAAAATTATCTCTTTTTTTTTGTAAGTTAAGTAGTATCCCTTCCCTAACTTAAGAAAAATGCGTGCAATCGGGGTGAATTTACTTTGATGTCAACTAAATCAGATTTGATTACCTGTAGCTAGCACAATTCCATATTCAAGGCCAATAGTTCATTAACCTATTTCTATAATTTTACATCCAAATACTCTTCTAAACCAGATACATTTGTAAAAGAAATTCCGCCATTGTGCCCCCAATTCTCTAAACACTGAGACAATTTTTCCCATACTGCATAATGCATGCACAGACACGTTTTCACTTTCAGTGTATATCACAGGAGAAAATATAGAGTGGAAAAACTAAATACCCTTAGGAAAAAAACGTAAGGCATATAATTGATGGGTACTTATTTTTGCGAATCCCGGTCTTTGAACATAGAATAACAAATTGTAAAGGCATCCTTTTTTTTTTTTTTTTGTGACCTTAAGATTGAACAATGCCTCTAAAACTAATGGTTATGGTTAAAAGTGAGCTTTCTTATGAGTTTTTAGATATTAACGTCTAATTTTGCAAGTATTCTGTTGTGATTTTAAGCCCAGCTGGAGATGAAACACAACACAGCTTCTTGCTAACCCTTCCTCTCTCTCTCCCATGTCCCCATGGAATGGGGAGAAGAATCAAAGTAAAACTTGGATCTTGAGACAAGAACAGTTTAACAATTGAAAATACAGGAAAATACAATAATAATAGTAAATAATAATAATAAATAATAGTAGTAGTAGAAAGGGAAAAAAACCCACTGATGCACAATGCAATTGCTCACCATGTACGGACAGATTCCAGATTCCCCCTTGTTGAACCCAGATTGGCCTCCTTTTCCGTGTAACTCTCCCCCAGTTTATATACTGGACCTGGTCTTCTACATCTCTATATTCTGTCTTTGGTCAGTTTGAATCACCTGTCCCAGCTGTGCTCCCACCCAGTTTCTTTCGCTTACCTCCTTACTGGCAGAGCATGAGACAAGGAAAGAAATGGTCCTTGACTTAGGAAAACCACAAAAAACCCCTCCGAAAACATCTCTGTGTTATCAACACCATTCTAATTCCGAGTCCAAAACTGTAACAGGTACTGAGAAGAAATGAACTCTACCCTAGGTGAAACCAGGACATATTCTTAGTTTTCTATGTAATGATGTGTTATTTATTTTATCTGGATCAGTGTTGGTAAACTACTTACACTGAGTCAACCTTAACCACTCTTTGGTAGAGTGAGAGAAATTCAGCACTGGTGAAGGTTGGTGCAATTCCAATGACTTATCTTGATTTATTCCCGCTTATACTTGAGATTAATTTGGTCAACTCACTTATGCATGGGCTGAATGAATGACTTCATCACATCAAGCAATTGGAAATAAAAACGTTTTTTCTAATATAAGCCTGATTCTGTGAACACTTACAGTTATGTGTATAATTCAGTTAAGATGGTTTTGTGGATAGACTGGCACAACAGCTATAAATCATTTAAAAGGAAACAAAATAAAAATGAAAAGCCAAGAAGCCAGAATCCTACTTTATCTCACGTCTTTAAAAGCTGTCTGTAGTCTTGGAAATATAAAGCACTGATGAATGCTTACCATGGCATGATCCATATCAGCAATGTAAAACTTCTCACTCCATGAATATATATGTTTTACTTTAGTGGAATTCTCAGAGAATTCCCGATTAGTTTCTCAGCCTCAACAGAAATTTACGTGTTCCTTCACCTTAATTTGAACCTAAGCAAGAAAACAGTATCATTGATAGTAATTGTAAAACCTTAACATGAGTAATGTCTTTCTCCTTTCTTTTCATTATCTGCTCAACGTAATGAAAAGTAAACAAGGGCTTTAAACAGAACAAAAAGTAGAACAGTGCTGTCATATTACTTTTTTCATTTTTATTTTTCACGATAGCTTGTATACTATGGTCAAAACAGAAAACTGAAGTGAATGAAAATGACCTAGGATCACAGGTCTCACACAGATGTGCAGTTGCAGGCTTTTTCTGTTTCTATGTCATCATCTGAAAGAACTATTTTAATGAAGAGACCAGTAATATATTATCTGTAAGTCTTATGGAAGAATCATTTAGGACTTGGTCAGGCTTGATGCAAAATAGAGATCATCACAAGTGATCTTATTTTCCTCAAGGTCCTTTAAAGTCTATATTGAGCGAACAATTCCAAATTAACTATTGATGGGAAAATGTCTGTTTATTTCATTTTTCCCTATTAAGAAAAAAATTTGAGGGCTGAATAGATCTTTCTGTTTCACCTTTCAGTGACTAGTTAAATGGTTTCAATGTCTAATCACCATGAAAAATTGCCCATATTTCTGTCAGCAACAGTATACAAGTTGTACATTAATCCAAAACCAAAACCTATTCTTACTATGGTACATCTCCCAGTAACTGCTCAATTAACTCATAATACTGGTGTACAGTACAGGTCTCTTTAGAACCTCTCTAGAGTCAATTCTCCAAGGGTTTGAAGTTCAGCTGCTTGAAAGGAAAAAAAGGACTTCATTGTCATTGAAATCACAATTAAATAAGGAGTATTAATTAGTTTATTTTACAACATTACTTGTTTACAGTTTCATGGTTTGGGGATCCTTTTCTTATATGCTTTGTAATTATTTGCATAGCAAATTTCAATTTGTAATTGAGATGTATCAGTGAATTATTGACTAATATTATCAACCTA
The DNA here is from genome assembly GCA_013397055.1 of Pachycephala philippinensis. Classification (NCBI taxonomy): domain Eukaryota; kingdom Metazoa; phylum Chordata; class Aves; order Passeriformes; genus Pachycephala; species Pachycephala philippinensis. Next base: position 223,305 of record VWZT01012663.1, on the reverse strand, counting down.
ATGCAGTTTCCCCTAATTCTCTGCTGGTATTTAAAAGTGTGTCTTTTATCCCTCACTAGCCCTTACGGTAAGATCATCATCTGTCTCCAATATTTTCAGTTTGTCTTATTTCATGATTTTACCTGTGACCAACTTTTCCTGTTAACTGATAATCCTGCTTCCAGTGTTTTGGAGACACAATCACAGATACACCATGGACTTTGGAGAAAAAAAAGAAGTAATACTGTCATTTGGGAGCTCTGATAAAAAGGATCAGCAAGACTAGTGTTCATGTAGTATTTATCTCAGAAACTGCAGGATCAGAGAAGCCTGGAGAGCTCAGTGATCTGAGAAGTGTCCTAGCAGGAGATAGGGCAGACACTGTTGAAGAAAGTTGGACTTTGCAAATTTCTTGCTTAGAGAATATAGAGATACATGTGGAAAAAAGAATAAAGATGTCAGAGAAACTCAAAACCCAAAGTAAGTTTTGTGAGCTGATCCCAATATATAGTTTATTCAGACCTAGGAAGTTCTATCTCATTAGGAAATTGACACACGTTTTGATAAGGCAGTTAGAAGCTGATTCCATCCAAAGCTTTTAGGACTGCAAGTAGATTTCTTCCGTTAGTAATTTAAGTCTTCAATGTATTTAGCTCTCCTTATTTCAGCTGAAATTACCATGCAATAATCCCAAATATGTACACTATCCATGCAGATGGAAACCCTTCAGTGCATGCCCATTGAGTCAGGCATATTTATCAAAGATCTGCACATGAAAAACATTTAATGAATATTTAATAAACTCACACTTCCATGTTATGCTTCCCAACAACATCAAGTTTTCTATTTCTGCATGTTGTAGTGCATATGCACAATTTTTTCTTGAAACCACCTCAGGTTCATAAGCCATTCTCCTGCAAGAATCCTGAGCATGATTTTAAAACCATACCTCCAAACACCTTCAGATTACCAAATCTTACACTCTTCACAGCTTCTTTTATGATACTGGACTTGAATGTCATGAAAATATGAAGCCTGGAAGAACGGAAACTTTGTGGTCCTTGATATATGGCTGAAAGGAATTCACATTTTCTGTTGACTCCTGCACAGAAAAGCTTAACATTGTGGTTGGAAAAAAAAAAAAAAAAAACTGTGTTAGAAAGGAGTTTAGATGAGGAAAAGAAACCAGAACAGATGGTTAATATGGGAGCAGTAGAAAGAGAATCAGACAGGAAAAGAAATAATTTTACTTCAGATAAAAAAAAAGAAAAATCCAAATGTTTATATAAAGCCCAAACAATACCACTTTTGAGGCAATGGATTTAAGTATTTTCTCCACCAGTTCCAAAACAGATGCTTTTTTCAAGTACTAAAGGACATCAGTAAAAATTATTTCAGCTTCTGAAGCAGTCTTCTTTAGATTATCATGAACAAAGAAAATGTTTCTAGTAATAAATTCCTGATTAAATCTGATTAAAATCTGATTAAAATGAAGTATATGTCAAATTATAGCTCACTATAATTTGAACTTCTAAATACAAGAGAAGTGATAAAAAAGTAAGCTTCTTTCAGACACTTTCACTGTATTTGTCTACATAAACAAAAAGAGATTTTTATAAAAATGTCTGAAGTGCAACCTATTGCTCTTACAGCTAGCATGTCAGATTGAAAAATATTTTAAATATAGTAAATATCCAGAAAGGAATGCTTGGGAGAGAATGCAAAAAAAAAAAATTAATTACTGAGTACTCGGAAATATAGAGAATATTTGGATGGGCAAGGGGGAAATTACTGCCTAATTTCTAACAAATACTCATTTTTTCTCCTTTATTTCAGAAATAGTTCCAATGAAGGTGCAAGACATTCCATGAGGAAAGCAATCTTGTCTTCTTCACCTTTTCTAAGATTAAGAAGGCTTAAGCTTATTTGTAGATCTGCAACTGCCAGATAACCTTGAGCAAACTATTTGTCGTTTTCTGCTTCAGGTTTTTCCCTTAATAAAATGGAGGAAATCACAATGACCTTCCAGTACCTTATGTAGAATATTCACTCTTACAACAGCTGCTCCTTCCTTGTAATCAAATGCCAGGTAGATTCTCTTTTATCAAGTAGTGTTGCTGGGTAAGTTTCTATTGAGAAGGGCAATACGACTTTAGTGCCAGGCAAAAAATATTTGCTGCTGACTCAAGCAAACCAGGCATTATACTTTAATTGACACCTTAATAAAAGATCTGAATTTCAGATCTGTCAGAGTACTGTGTGGTTATATGCTGGGACAGTGCTTGATATAATTTCACCTACACTTTTCAAAAACCTGAACAATTAAATTGGACATCTGAATGTTTGGATATATTGGCCCTTTTCATGAGTGGCCACTTTGCTGGGATTTTTTCCATAGAGAATTGTAAAAGCAGTACTTGAATGCTCAAACATCTAGCCAATATTTATTAAAGAACACAACTCCAGTGCAGCATGAATTCTCTCTCATATGCAGAATAAGATTTTGTTTACAATAGCTTTACAAATCTTGAAAGTGGCTGCTAAAGAGAAGTGTTTACAAAGAGAAGAGGCAGGGACCAGTAAGTCAGATGACATTTATCATGTCCATAGTGAGAATACCAGTCTGAGACCAGGCCAGGGCCCAAGGACCCCAGGAAGCCAAGTCAGTGACGCCGGATCAGGGACAGCGGGTGCTGGGCAGAGGTACACACAAGGACATGAGCAAGGGCCCGAGCTTAAATTAAGCAATTGAGCAAGGAGGACAGAGACCCCAGATGAACCTCCCACAATGCTTTCTTGCTTATATGTTTGCCTATATGTTTTCACAGCAGACTGATCCCAGGTACCGTAAATATTTAAGAAGACTTAAGCAAACTGAATATACCATAAGTTTATCACAGATAAGCTGTTGAACTATGGGGTGGGTGAGCAGAAGTGAAGTGGATTAAAAAGGGACTGAACAGTTGCACCCAGAGGAACCAGATGATCATTGGCATCATCTACTGCAAGGCCAGTAACTAGTGGTGTATTTCAGGGGTAAGTACTGACTCGGGGATCAATACACAACACAGGAGTTTCTGTCTGAACCTCAGAAAATACTGTTTTTGTTACTGTGAGAGTGGCTGGCATAGGCTGTACAGTGAGGTTGTGGAGTACGTATTTTAAATAAGATTTCCACTTAATTTGGTGCAGCAAGTCTCCTTGCAGGTTGTAGATAAGAGTGAACTGCAAGTGAACATGGTTCTTTCCTACTGTTAGGCCCCAAAATGTCACTCAACTACACACTTAAAAGGATTTATGTTCATGTCCTCTGAGTTAGACATATGGCAGAAGCACCAACAAGATATTCTCAAGGGGTCAAAACAACAAAAAACTTTACTGGAAACTTAAAAAAATTAGAGAACTGTGGCAAAAAGTTTAGAGCAGCATTCAATCAACATGAAACATTTCTCAAAGCATTAACTTAGTCCATTAAACTCAGCAAAGTCTAAGTCCATTTGATTTTAAGTTACTCAAAAATTCCAAGAAGGGGGCATTAGAAGAAGAGGAAAGAGAAAGATATAGAAAAGAACAAACACTACTGCCGTTCCTGGTTCCAGAGCTGTTCAGCTGATAGAAATTCCGAGGGAGGGTAGAGTCGATACATGTTGTTGCATGTTCTGCTTGAAATACCTCTTGGCCTTCCCCCAGGTGGGACTTCAGGTCATTTGGCCACTCAGGACTTGGATTGGAGGCTCCAGGGGCAGGTGTGGGGCATTGACTTTGCTGTGCCAGGGATTGGCAGCCACTGTGTCTTGGGGTGATTTTATGATAATACTGTATTCCGCTATCGTCCGCTTATTGCCCAGAAATGAGTCCTGCAGCTTTAAGCTGGGTCCAGAAGAGGGGGGAGAGAAGCTGAGCGAATTCTTCAGTGCAGTTTGTGTTCAAGGACTCTCACACACTCCCCTGTGCTCTCACCACTGCAGAGCCGAGGCAGCACCTTCCTGCTTTTAGCCAGCCTGTTAGCTGAGGCAAGAAGTTTTCCCATACCAGCATACCGAAATCCTCCGGAACTTCTTCCTCCTCTTCTATTGGAACTGTTCAGCCCAGCTGTGATCCGAGAACCAGATCACCAGACCCCGTGGACTGGCAGGGAGGCTGCAGGGACACCGCATCCCGGCCTTGGGCCTCGGGAGGGGCCAAGCCGGCTACAGACAGAACTCTAAATCCACCAGCTTTCTCTGCATAGAGGAGGTTTATTATCTAACATTACTCATTTTTTTTCTTTGCCTTGTTGGCACTCTGCTTGTTAAATAAATGGTTTTTTTCACTTTCATAAAAGAAATTCCTTTTGTATTGGTGGGGGAGGGAGTGCTGAAACCTGTCTTCTGTGGAGGAGACATTCCTTCCAGAGCATTTCTCCCTAAACTTGTCTCAAACCGAGACATGCTGCAAGGCTGGGATACTGACTCTGGAGGTGGGGTGTAGAGGGCAGCACATCACCTCACCAGGGCAAGTCCTGAACTTCCCCTTCCCCCACACACATGCATCTGAAATGTTTTGAGCCAGCAACCCCTGCAGTGTCACACACCTACAAAAATTTCCTTACATATTCCCTTACATGTTCACTTTCAGTGAAGGTGAATTGGAACTAGTACTGTGCATAGGTGGATTGGAATTAAGACTGTGCATGCTGTTGCACCTTGATTCTACAGGGGAAGAATTTAGCAAGCAAAAAGTCATTTGCTGAGACATCAGCTTAAAAAAGTCCCTTTAGTAGACATTCTCTGTAAATAGTGAAGCAAGCAAATGTTCATTAACTTTACATTTATTCTTGCATCAGATTTTTTTTTTTAATCTTATATGATACATACTCACCTTAATAAAGACTGAATTACATCTTGCCTATACTGGGTGTTGATAACACTTGCTGATGGTTGTCCCAGTCTCAATCATACTATCTTGGTTTTCACGAAAGTATTCAGAGTGTAATTACTATTCAGATTTACTAAGAATGAGTTATTATAAGGCTGATAGCATCTAGTATGCACAAGTACTTCCCCTGAAATGAATGTTAAGTATAATGGTGGCATATTTCTTAACACAGGTGGCAGTAAGCCAGTTATTAAAGCACAACAATTTACATCTAAGTCAGCTGAGGCATGTAACTGAGCAGAAGCTGCTAGCCTATAATATAAAACTTTAAGTGAGTGTTTTACTTCTTGAAGCAGGTTGCTCACTTGACATGATATAACTTTCTGCTTCTTGGTAACTTGCTTAAAAATATGTAGCAATTATATTTCAGTCACATTGTATTCTGAAAACTATGCCAAACTAATTTTCAAATGGGAAAAACTCTCAGAGCTATGGAAGGAGGGTATAAGTATATAGGGTATAGGTCCACAGTATGGACCTATGATATCTGTCCTGGTTCCAGCCCAGATCAGCAGTGGGGGCATGGACAAGACATTGTGTTATTTGATATCATCTTATGTCATTGCCAGGGGCTGGGGGAAAGGGACTCTCTCTCACTTCTGAGAAGAAAGGTGACCCTTTCTGGTCAGGAGAGCAAGACAGAGTTTTGATTCTATAATACATTTACTCAATTATGTTCAGAAATGCTGGGTAAAATCCAAAGATAAAACACTAAGAGTCTAGAATGAACACATTGATACAGTGTCTAAGTAAATTGGGGTAAAATTTCAAATTCTCCTCAGGCAAATTACGAGATGAATACTTGATATCATGTAACGCTAGAAAAAGTGGGTATTCACTGCATGTGTCAGATATTTCTGTAGAATTTAATTCCTTCTTTCAGAACCAGATGGAGAAGGGACTCTTTATGAACCCTTAGTTTCTTACTATCCTTCCAACTTTAATCCTCCCTTTAAAAGTAATATTTAGAGACTGAAGATAATGGCATGATAGGCACTGGAAAACAAAGAACTTGACACACATACCTCCTATGTTCTTTCCTATGGGACGACACAACTCTTGCCCTCTCCTTTCCCAAGAGAATAATCATATGACTATCTAACTTATGCAACCAAATAGATTCATTGTAACCTTTTTTTCAGTCATAGAAGTTTAGGGTTAGAGGACAAAATATCTCTAAACATTACAGAGTTCATGAATAATGAAAATTAATAAGATCTCCTGAATATTTTTGTCAAGTGTCAACAACCTCAACATCTGAACGCATTTTGTCCTATGTTACAAAAGATTCAGTGCAAACCATCTCAGTTTAATACAATCAACTAATTGCTAATGGAAAATACTTATATGGCAACACAGAACATCTAACAATAACTCATATGACTTACCTCCAGCTTTTTCTTTTCACTTCAGCAGCTTGAATTTGGACTTTCCTTGTGAGTTGGATCCTTACAATGTCCAGACAAATTTCATCCGGCAAACTGGAAGAAATGTATTCGCTTGCATGTCACCTTCTGTCAAGAAATGGCAAGGAATTTAATTTCACCATGATGTCAGCTTTTCTTAGCTCTTTCTGATCAATGTCCAAGGCTATGACAAGTGCCTTCTCCAAGTCCAGAAATAAATACAGAAATAAAATAGAACCTTTTATCTGAATCTTTCAGAGCTTGGGAGAGGTATTAGAAAGGGAAATAACTACTTTGTGTTTTATTTTTCACTTTGTCTGAAAAATATGGAAGATTTTGCACTAAAGAGACAATCACAATGGCCAAATTATAATTCTGTCACGGGTATGAGTTTACATATTTGGTTAAATTTGTGAACACACTGGTATAAAAGCAAATAGAGACATCAAGGAGAACCCCAATTTTTATTTATCCATACTCGCTTGACTTAGTCATATTTTTAGTTCCAAAGCTGAGGATAATGTATATTTTGCACTACCTAAGAAACTGTGACATAGCAGGATGTGTGGCCATGATCATGTGTAGCTGTGGTTTACATTAGAACTATAATAGTAATAAGATTACAATATTCTAACACTGGCATGGGTTTTTTTGAGAAACAAAGAAATCTTGACGGACGGATCTGGAAGACATTTGATTTTGACTGGTATTTATACATTTCTTGTCCTAATTACATTATTAATATGATTACTATACAAGAGATTAACTTATCTAGGATGTATCAGATGAGCTGCAAAACACCAGCAGCCTGTGCAGGGATGCTGAGCTTAGCTCATCCATTGTACAGGTGATCATAGAAGATGTATTAAATGTGATATGTTCAGAGTATGCTGAATTCTCTGTATATGCTTTATAGAGTGCACATGGACTCATTTGTTTCTGTGAAATCCCTGTCTTCACTTTAAATGAACACATACAGTTCCAAGTTTATTCTATGACAGAAACCAAGAGTTTCAGGGTGGAACACTAAAGCACGACAGGAATCATACCTCTTTTTCTCCACTGGCTATAGATAAAGGAATAGGGTTTTTCTTAGTAGTACTATAGCATAAAAAATACTGCAGTCATTCAAACCAGGATCAGTTTAATCCTAACCCTTTTCACTATAAAAATGTGTGATTTCAGCAATCAGATGAGAGAAATTTCTAAGAAAGTCATTCCACTCTGTCCTACTGTCTCTTCCAACAGTCTCTGGGTATTGTTTTCTAGAAGGATCTGCTCTGCTGCTGAATCTGACAAGCACCAGGTGGCCACAATTCTTTTAAGTGGTAAAATAAAAGGTGTACAGTGGTTTTTAATTATGCTGTTATCTTCTTTTATGTCAGAATTGGAAATGCCCCCCTGTTCCTCTGTTAGGAGCAAATCAGAAAATGAATAGAACACTTAGACTCCTCTATAAATGATGTGGAGTCTCATTCTTCATTGAGTGCATATTTTGAGGTGTTGAAATAAGCATTCCTGTATTCTTGTGGCAAGCAACACAAAACTAGGTTGCTCCTTTTCAGATGTTGTTTATTTATTTCACCAAAGTGTCTATCAAAGTTGAAAAATAAAAAGGAAGGCCAACATGATAAATAGAAAAATTCAAAAATTTGCTTACATTAACATCAGTTATGGCATGATTTGTGATCAATCTAACCATTTTGGAAAAAAAAAAATCGTAAATGCATAAAAACTTTATATTATCACAACATGAGAGAGGAAAACTAAGTTTTCTCTCTCTGTCTCTTCTGCTAGATTATCCTTTCATATGCCAGAATGTATATTTGTTTGTTTTGCTGCTTGATTTTTGCTAATTCAGAAACATTTTGTTTCATTTTTGGGTATACAAAGAATAAGGGTACCACAGGGACAAGGATCCTTATTGAACCCAAGACAGGCAGATAGGAACAAAAGGGCCAAATTGTTTAGGCTACAATAGTAGCGTAAGAGAACTGAGTGGCTCTGCTCAAAATTTTATTAACCCCTTGACAAATACTGTTTAGACATGATTATAATTAGTTACTTAGCCACTATAATAAATCTTCTATACCTATCTTATACTTGGGATCTGGAAAAAATACAGCAGCTCCCCTTGAACTATCCTGCTATCCTTTGACCTGCAGCGAAACTAAGCCTCTAATTGTGCTCTCTTGGAAAGTCATCAATCTAGATGGGCAAAAGAGGTCCCTCCATTTGGCATTCCATAATATAAGCGTGAAATAAAAATAAAAAATTAAAAAATAAAAGAAATTAAAAACAAGAATAAGAATAAGAATAAAAATAAAAATAAAACAAACAAACCAAAACGAAACGAAAAAACCATAAAAAACCAAGAACCCAAAGGTACACAGTTTTGCCTGTCCAGACCCCAAATCTGCACTGACTGCACTAAAGAGGATTCATCAGGATCCTGTGTCCTTTCTTATCTTTATATCACAGCTGTGAATATAGAGCTGCTTTCTGTAAATACCTATTTTATGCTTTCTATTGATGTAAGTTTGCATGCAAATTTAACATCATGTCATTTAATTATAAGAACTAGGGTAATAAGTGTGAAGACAAATATTTCATAGGCCTAATCAGGAATTATCCTTTTAAATCACTATTATCTGTTGAGAAATATGCGCAGCAATCAATACCAGGCAAAGCCATCTAAAAGATAATTAGAACTGTGCAGATTATAGCATGTCCATTTTGGATGCCAACATTATGTCAAAGATGTCCAGTTAGAAAATTAGATTGGGTTTTCTACAGAGATTATTTGATTTCTTTTTATGCTGAGCAAAATATAACCGTCTTTATAATACTTCATCATTTTTATAAAAAAATTTGGACATTTCCTTATACAGAAATTTTGATGTCATTTTTTTTTTCTGTTAGTAGTTACACAGTTCATCATAAAGAGAAATATCATGCTACTAACAGAAAGAAATAATAGACACATAAAATTGACTACAATACTGCGATTTTTTTCAATGCTGCACAATAAGCATAATTACATCTCTAAAAGGTTTTTTCTCAACAAGTCCGATATTTATTTTCAGAATTATATAATGAATCAATTAAAATAAAATAAAAAATCCAACTTAAATGTAATATTGAGCAGTAAGGAAGTGGATTTTCTGATTTAAAAACGTAACAGAAGAGGAGACAGTAATATGGAAGTTTAGAACAACCATGTATTCCAATTACTTTATGTATATGCATCTTTTTATGTAATATTATTTGATGTATGTGTTTGTTTACTTTCAGGACTTTCTATTAACCACTTTCTCTCACACACACACTTTTTCCTGGCACTTCTGATCCAACTGAGGAGAAATGGTTGAAGTTCTCTGGGGGACCTTTGATTTCACCCTTTCATCTGTCAAGAGAGCACAAATGAATTGAAAAATTCCCTTCATCTCTTTAGGGCCAGGCATTCTTTTTTTGCATTTACCAATCCTCTTCCCACTTGGCCTGGTGTGAACTGAGCTTTGAATGGTACTTTTTCATTTGAGATTTGGGGTTTTTTAAATGGGCTTTGGTTTGAGGGTTTGGCTTTTCTTTGTTTTATTTTCTTTTTCTCCAAAAATAAGGGTCAAAGACATCTAGAAATCTTAGTTTTTAAAGGGAACTCTGTTTGGTAGGATTTACCGTATACTGCATATTCTCAGCCGTTGGTAAATGTGGTTTATATCTAACATGAATTTGCAAGAATGTGTTTCCCTAATATTTAAAAACAAATAAAGGGAAGAAAAAATTTATTTGGAAATAGCTCTTGGAAAAGAAATATTGCAAGAAGAAAAACAGAGATATTTCAGAAGACAATGTATAAATAAATAAGCCATTCAGCCAAAAAAA